>JBBUKS010148293.1:0-24989 GCA_038050645.1 Hedychium gardnerianum
GTTGTGGTTTCCTATTATGTCTTTTATATTGCTATACATACCCGTGTTGGGTATTTGTGATTAGTTGTAGTATGTATATAGAAAAATTGTCCGCCGTACAGGGGAGGTGTTGTCCAATTTTCGTCGGATAAATACCCTCCCGGGGCGTGACATGGTTGAACGTAGGGCTTCCACACTATCTGGGCCCATGACACCCTGGGACTTGGGCATTTGAAGAAGTCGTAAGCCCAAGCTACCCCTCCCTCTTGTGCAAACTACTCTTCCAGTCTCTGTGTCTCAGGTGACCCAGCAGCCTCTAGGAAAAGATCTTGCATCTGTAGCAAGTGCTTAATCAACGGAGAATATGAATAAACTGTCTATCTAGTCCAACTATTTTTTTATTTTGCATCGCATTTAAAATTTATTCTATTTTTAAAATTTGAATTCTACGATAAAAATTTAAATTTCTATACTTATTTGATCTACTTAAATTATTCAAGTTAAGTTGGTCACCTAAACCTTTATTAAAAAGTTGATGAAAATACTCTTCCACCGCTTTTTTATTTCCTTATAATACCCTGTTGCATTGATCTTTAAGACATCTTATTTGGATAAAAACTTTTGTCTTCCTCTTTATCGCTTTAGCTATTTTGTAAATATCTCTTTCTCCTTTTTTTGTATCTAATTTTCGATATAAGTATTCAAAAGTTGTATTCTTGGCTTCATTCACTATTTTCTTGACCTCTTTTTGCCTTATGTATACTTTTTAAGGTTTTCCTTATTCTTACAAGTGTATAATATTTTATAGGTAGTTTGTTTTTCCTTCACTTTTTCATTTCGCCACCAAGATTCTTTATTTCGTGGTGCATGCCGCTTTGACTCACCGAGTACACTCTTGATTACTATTTTCAACTTTGATACTATCTTATCTCATGTTGTATTCAAGTCGCCGTATATTTCTCATAATACTTATACTCCTAGTTTAAAATCTCGAGTCATACCGAAGTTTCAGTCCCGAACCGGAACCATATAGTTTGGGTACTGTATCGTACCGATATAGTTTCGGTATTTTTTTAAATATAAAACATATTAACTAAAAATTTAAAAAAAATCTAAATATTTAAAAATAAAAATTATTTTTTAAAAAATATATATATTAAATTAATAGGATAATTTTATTAGGCTTTAATTAAGTCTTTTTAAATTATCTCAATTATAGATAGGAGTTGATTAAAGTTAGTAACCTAAGTATTTAATTAAATTTACTATTTCCATTCTGTTCCGCGCGATGATAGCGGCACGCGCGGCTCGCACGACGTCTTTAGAGGCGTCGTTGTACCCGCAAGATGACTCCAAACACGTCGCCGGACTCGCGTGAAACCTCCGGAGGCGTAGCCGAGCTCGCGTGACACCTCTGGACATCGGGCTTGCACAACGCATCCAGATGCCGGGACGCGTCGAGGCACGCCGGCACCATGTATCATTGCCGGTCCGTAGGCAGAACGAGATGTTTTGGCTGTATCGAGCGAAACGGCTCGGGATTTCAAACCATGCTCCTACCTTCTTCTTGAATATGTTTTGTTTCCCATCTTTTAACTTCCACCACTTAATTCTAGGAGTTCTGCATATTTTTTTTCTATTAATACTATGCTTGAGGCGTATATCCAACGCTACTAACTTATGTTGGATAATTAAGTTTTATTCAGGGATGACCTTATAATCTTTACAAATCTTTCTATCCTTTTTCGTAACCATAAGAAAATTAATTTACGATTTATTATTCCCACTTTTGAATGTGACCAAGTGTTTTTTTTTTTTTAAAAAACGTATTAGCTAGTATAAGGTCATATGTTATCGTAAAATTCAATATAATTTTTCCTTGTTTATTTCTAGTTCCAAACCCATAACCTCATGCACCCTATCATATTCCTCATTTTTCATTCTGATATGTTTATTTAGATCTCCTTCTATTAAAATCATTTCGTTTGACGGGATAGGATCTAATTCGATGCTGGGGTGAATAGCAATTTACAAATTTTACAAGTGATAGTTCGAATTCTAAAATAAAACAAATAGCGAATATGCAATGGAATTAACTTAACTAACCAGAAGCAATATCAATTAACAGTAAACTAGCAAGGAAGATTTAATACTTGCAATATCAAATCTAACCTTAACATGCAATATTCGAAGAGTTACTTTAGCATGCAATATTTCTAACAAGATTCAATACGTCAAGTATATGAAAACTAACACAATATTGATCATGCACAGATTAATAATATGTTAAGTGAAGTTAGCATGCAAGAATTTGAAACCACACTAAATTAGAGATTGACACGCACAATTAAAAAAATATATGATTCTTATTTCGATCTTCTCCTTTCTAGAAAGCCTCTGGAAACCTTAAAAAGAATCTAAAAACAGGATTAAGCACAAAAAATACAAAACAAGACAACTAATAAAGAAAATAAAATACTTGCCCGAAGTTTCCGATTAGAACGATGTCATATTGCGATTGCAACGTGTTAATACGGAGCATAAGAGAGCCTCTTTGAAGAACATAGGGAGTAGGGATGCATGAGTTGTGTCCAAAACAGAAGGCTCGATCCTCCTTTTAAAGAGGCCAAGTCGATGTTGATTTGACACTACTCTAGTTAACTAGAAGTCCTCCGGTCGACTGGATGATGTTGACATGGCTGCAACTTTTATCCGATAGATAATGTCGTTCGCGGTCTCCGATCGACTGGACTACCTTTGGTCACTTGGAGCTTGGTCAATCACCAATCTTGACCAACTCCTCTGAATCGCTAGATCTCATCATCTCCGGTCGTCTAGAAGCAGACTCTAATCGCCCGAACGTTGAGGTTGCCCGGACGCCGAGGTCGCCCCGATCCTCGCTTCGGTCGCCAAGAACCACCCGATTCCATCAGTAGAGGTCATCTCCAGCCAGTCGCCTAGAACTTCTAGTCATCTAGAACCTTCAAAAACTACTTCCTTTCAATTGTAACACGTAATGAGTATGATTGAAGAATGAACGTTATTCGTACATACCTTTGGTCAGATGTTTATCTCCCAACTGACCCATCCAGACCCCGTTGCCAAGACTCAGCTCCCAACTGACTTGCTTGGACTTGAGTGTCAAGACCTCAACTCTCAGCTAACTTCTCTTGGACTCGATTCATCTAGTTCCCAACTAGGATTTGTATGCCTAGTTCCCAACCAAGTCTTCCATCGCCTAACCCTGCTAGGACTTCCACTACCTAGTTCTCAACCAAGACTTCAGTTGCCTAATCTCACTAGGGCTTTGCCTCTACCTTGTCTTCACCTCTTGTCAAGTAACCAACACCTGCACAATTAACACAACTCATCTAGGTCGTCCCAAAACCTAAATTTGGTGTCTTCTTCTAATCTTACTTGAGGTGCATATATGTTAATTACGTTAATAGTTTCTTTCGTCACTACTATCTTAAAAGCTATAATCTTATCTCCTTTCTAACTACTCCTACAACTTCATCCTTTAATGAACTATCTACGACAATACCTCCTACATTTTTTATTTTACTCCATCTTATATATCATAACTTAACCTGAGTTCTCTATCATCTTTATCTTCTCTCCTATCCATTTTGTTTTTTGTACACACAAAATATTAATTCTTCTCATAATCATTATATAAACTACCTCCATTGCTTTACTGTTCTTATATTCCATGTTTCATATCTTAGACTATTAGTTTTTCTATAATATTTGTTTCTATCCAACCTGTAGTATGAGAACTTGCATATTTAACACTACACTCAACTTTTCACGGAGATATACCGGTTCTTGCTGATACGTTACAATCGGACCCTACAACACGAATTATTGCACATTTAACACTACATTCAAGTTCTCATAGAAATGTATCAGTCCTTGCCGATACGTTACAGTCGGACCTTGCAACACGAACTATTGCATATTTAACACTACACCCGAGTTCTAATGAAGATGTAATGATTGACAACAACTACTTTTCGGAATTGTCCGGTCAACTAAAATCTTCTTCAATAGTTGAAATCTTATTCAGTTGGCTTAAATTCAAATAAAAGAGTCGTATACCTCTTATATACAATCTAGTATACTCAAAAAACTAACTTATAATCAACTTAACACTTCAGTTGACTAAATTAACCATCGATTAACTCAATCTATTCGAGGATTCCGACTTTACTCACACCTCTATAAGCCTCTGGGATTTAGCTTGCTCACCGACTACAACTAGGAACTCATAATCCTAGGGTGAAGGCTCTCTACAAGACAAAACACTTACTTAAAACACATGAACCTTGAGATTACAATCTCACCTAATCTGCTCAATATCTTCCAAGACTTCACCAACTTGCTCAAGGAATCTAGTTTCTAGAACTTCACATTCATTACATGTCTTATACATTCATGTTATCAACCAAATTTTGCATGTTCATCTGCTAATATTTTGTAAACTTAATGCACACAAATAGTAACACGATTGCACCAACACTACACCAACAGTATTCTTTCCTTGATGAGTACTCGAAGGAACAATCCAGAAGAACCTAAATCCTCAACTAGCCGGATGCATCAACCTCAGTTCAACAATCTAGAGAAGCAATTGGTCTCATTACCCTAGTGCAACTAACACAGCTCATCACTGCAACTGTTCAGGAGGTTCTCCAGTGGAATTCTGCTCAGAACTCAACCCATTTTCAGACCCAGGCAAAGGAACTAAAGCACCGTGCTGAACAACCACAGGAGTTCATGGCCCAAAGTTTTCGAGTGGGGGCCTACTCAACTGATTCTTCAGAGATATCAAGGGTATCTTTCAGAAGCGCAGAAAACCACGAAGGGAGACTCTTCACATCTCTTCTCCACTCAGATCCTAACTAAAGAACTACCTACTAATTTTTCACCACCCCAAGCAAGGGAGTATAACAACTCATCCGACCTAGAAGATCATCTGTATCAGCTCAAGAACGATGCTATCTTCAACCAATACTTAAACTGAGTAAAATATTAGACCGAAACAGTAGTGGTTCAACACATTTAAATTTGACACCATTCATTCTTTTGAAGAGTTCTGCTCTACCTTCTGCACCACTTCGCTAGCTATAAGAAGTATCAAAAGACTCCCTTCCACCAGTACTCAAGCTGAGTAAATTTCAACACATTTAAATCCAACACTATTCATTCTTTTGAAGAGTTCCGCTCTACCTTCTGCACCACTTTGCTAGCTGTAAGAAGCATCAAAAGACTCCCCTCACTCTATTTAGTCTGAAGCAGCAAGGGCCTGAGTCTCTTCAAAAATATATTTAACGCTTCACCCAAGCAATGTCAGAGGTCCCCTTGGCAACACCTAAGGTGCTAACCAATGCTTTCTCGCAAGGTCTCCAAGAAAGAGTTTTTTCCTAATCTCTGGCTAACTATGATGAGCTCCTTGGCCGAATTGAGAAGTATATCAATGCTTAAGAGGCACAATAGTTAAAGTTTAAAAAGCAAGTTGTTGTGTGACCTACTGAAGAGGCAAAAAAGTGGGTGGATTATTCCTCGGCTCCAATAATTGAGCCTTTAGGACAATTTGCTCCATATACACACCTCAAAGTGTCTAAGAAGAAAGCGTTACACACCTACGAAGAAAACCAAGTACTTTCAATATCCCTAGGCTATGGAAAGAGGCTCAAGAAGGTGCGCCTGCTCTTTCCACCATGAGTACAATCACACCACAACTAAATTGTCCAAGAGCAATGGTGCGCCTATGGTGGAAGCCATAGCTAAAAAAGAGAAGGCTTTGGTGCACCTATGAGTCAACAAAATTGGATCTCATCAAGAAGTTCCTCATCTCATCATAGCTATGGATTACTTCTCCAAGTGGATGGAAGTCATGCCCCTAGTTAAAATTACAAAGAAAGTAGTGAAAAGAAATGATGAAATTCAAGGCAAGAAAATTTAGACATAGTGCTAGAACTCAAAATCTAGTAGGTCTTCACCTTGGTGGCGCACCCATAGAGCAATGGCCAAGTTGAGACTTTGTCTTAGTCCTCAAAACTAAGTTAATCGTGTTAGGGGATAAAGGACACTTCAAGGTAATTTAAAAGTTTAGTCACATGGAAAAGCACTCAGGTGGCCATAAAATGCTTTTCACTCACGCCCCTACTATAGCTAATTTCTAGAGGGAATCAAGGCCTTGAACCCTATCAAGCTAACTAAGATCCACTTATAAGTGAGGTTCACTCTTAACTCTCATCTGATGTAATATATATGGTGAATCTTTATTTCAGATATTGACCTCATTGAGTGGCTGAGTTCTCTGCAACCTCTCCCTAAACACAATGGATTACCTAAAGGTTGTGGGATTGAGCTCACCCCTTTAGACGTCAGTGGATTACCTAAATGCCAAAGGAAGTTACATCGTCTCTCCAACCTCAATGGATTACCTAAAGGTCTTATGATCAAACTCTCCTCCTTAGCATTAGTGGATCACATAAACACTAAGAGTAACAATCTCTCTCTGACCTCAATGGATCACCTAAAGGTCCCCTTAACATCAGAGGATCACCTAAACCCTAAGGGTTCGACTTACAATAACCTCTCCCCGTCCTTAGTGGATTACCTAAAGCTTATCGGAGCAACCTCTCCTATCTCTTCCTCAACTTCTAAGGAGCGTTGGTGCAATCGACCTCTAGGTTGACATAAGCAAGAAAGGCTGTCTTAAGCAAGTGAGAAGTTCTAATAGGTCAAGATTGACCTAGGCAAGAGAGAAGTCCAAGAAGGTCAAGATTAACCGAATGTCTGGCAAAGGTAAAGCCCAAGTAGGTCAAGGGTGACCGGATGCTTGGCAAAAGAAAAATCCTAAGAGAGTAAACCTTAAGTAGTGAGAAGTCTTGAAGGAGTGAACTCTAAACAAAAGAAAAATTTTAAGGGAGTGAACCTAGGTAGTGAGAAGTTTTGGAGGAGTGAACTCCAAGAAAGAGAAAAATCCTAAGGGAGTGAATCTTAGGTAGTGAGAAGTCTTGGAGGAGTGAACTCTAAGCAAGTGTGACCAAAACAAGGTTTCCCAGACCAACGTATTTGGACGACCAAAGTATATATTGCTAACACTGGTTTGCTTTAATAGTTGTATCTATTGTGCTAACTTAGTGTTGCAAGAAAGTCTTAGTAGATCGGGTCGTTCAGACACAAAAGAAAAAGAAGGCCAGGTCAGTTGGACTGGATGTTTGGAGGGTAAGTAAGGTAAGTCCTAGGGAGACTTTTCAATTCTGGAAGACAATGAGGACGCTTTTCACTTGGGACAACCATAGGCGTTGATTCGACTAACGAAGATTTCTAAGTCGAGATCCGAAAGCCTCAATTGTCAACTTATCATGCTTACTTTTATTTGTTCTAACTCTGTTTTACAGGATTACTATTATGTCTATTGTGCTAATTTAATTTTGCAGAAAAATAAAGACTTTGGTTGACCAAAGAGTTCGGTCGACCAAACATGGTGGTTCGGTCAACCAATCCAAACCGATCCAAGCATATAAGCACAAATCAGACTCGATCCGAGCCAAGAAGGAAATAAAGGTTCAATTGACTGATTAGGAGAATTAGTCGACCGGACACATGGAAAGAACAGATCAGATGTGATCGAATCAAACAGTAAAGGAAGTTCTGGGCCTGATCAAGAGGATCAATTTACCGGACAAGCAGATTACGCGGGATTGATATGATCAGATCAGCATAAGCAAGGAAAGAATAGTGTCCATTCGATTAATAGGACGTTCAGTCGATCGAAAAACCCCGAAGTCAAGCACGGACATGGTGGGATCTAGTCGATTGAATAGGCTTCAGTCGATCGGATAAAAAGTTTACAAAAGAGACACGGGATCCGAGACTCAGCAATCAATTCATTCAACGATCTCTCTTTGTTGCTCTGCTCTGTTCGTGCAAGGGGTGGTACGCCAAAGCTCTCCAACAACCAACATCATAATTCAACATCTCGTTGTTGTTAGTATTATTGTTTTTATTACACTTCATTTAATTGAGGCTTAGTAAACTTGTTAATATCCTATAATCTTGTACAAGCTTTCCTCCTTAAAGTTTTCAGAAAGGAGAGCATTAGTAATTGCCTATTCGAAAATGGTCCAAGGATTGTAAGCCTTAGAGTAGCAGTCGCTGAACTGTGAACCAAATAACCGATTAAGTCTTTCATCTTTATTTTTCTGCTGCGTTTCTAATTTTAAAAGGTTTTCAAAAGAAAAGAAAGATTTTCAAAAGAAAAAAAAAAGATTTTTAAAGGAGTGATACTCTATCGCACAATTCGATCCTACAATTGGTATCAGAGCTAGACTTAATCGCCTTTCGAGTTTTTGAAAAACCTTTTCTTTTCTTTAAATAAATTTTTTAAATCAATTAATTCTTTTATTATATCTATTGCACTACTTACCCAAGACCCTAGAAAGTCTTGGAACATTTTAAGTTTGTCATGTCTCAACAAGAAAGGGTTGGACGGAACTTCTACAACCCTCCACCGCACGAGCAAGACTACTTCAACCTATGGAGGTCGCATATGGAAAGCTTCGTGTTAATTAACGACTTCGGTAGTTGGGTGGCGCCTGAAGAAATCGTTCCAAAATTTCGAAGCAAACAAAAAGGTAACGAAATTAATTTTAGACATTTTGCCTAATGACATTGTGCGTAGATTAGGTAAGTTCAAAGATGCCTATGATTTGTGACTTGGCTAATCGAATTCCACGAGTCATCCTTAAAGTCGAACTCAGAAGAATCGGATCAGACTAGTTTCATGGAATTAGTGGCTAAGGAGGAGGTAATTGGATCCAAATCTGAGTTAAAACAAGAATTCGAGTCCGAATTTGAAACGCCAATGGTCAAGGGAGAGAATCCTAACGAGGATTCAAAAGGTAAAATTGTAAATTCAAAATTTAAAATTCATATAACATATTTTAAGTGCAGTGAAAGGACACTACAAAAATAAGTGTCCTATATATAAGAATCGGACTGCACAACCGGCAGCAAAAGAGGAATCGATGCCAAGAGTCCAGAGAACAAAGGAAAACATCATAAGCTTCAAGTGTAAACAAATGGGCCACTATAAAAGAGAATGCTCAAAAAAGAGATCCAAGGATCAGGGGAGAGCGGCTAAGGTTAGTAAATTTATTGTTTATGATAATTCATGTTTTAAAAATTTGCATGCCTTAGATTACTCTAATTTAGATTTGCATGATAAGTTTAGATCAAATTATCACAACAAAATGAATAATTCGAATTTAATTAAATCAAATAATCCAATTAAGTTTATTAATTCAAATTCAATCAATAATGTGTCTAATCAAAATTTAATTAATTCAAATCCAACTAAAAATGAACAAATTAATTTTAATAACTGAAATAGATTAATACAATTATAAATCAACTTAATCAAGATCAAAACAATCAAGATTTTGAATCAACATAAACATTGATCTATTCAATCAAAATGATGATATGCTTAATCATAACCTTGATCTAGATCAAATTGATCAAAACCTAGATCTGATTAATCAAGATCCATTTAATCAAAATTCAATTAGTTCATATAATCAAGTTAATTCAAAATTAAATCCAAATAAAAATTCAAAATTAATTAGTAATAACTGAAACTTAATCAAAAATAAAAATTTGAAAAATAAGAATTTGAAAAATAAGTTTTTAACTTGTAAAAATCAAAATTTGAATTCTAACTTGAATTTTAAAGAAAACAAGTTTTCAAATTTTAAAAATCCAAATTTTAGTTCAAAAGATATGAGTTTTAGAAAATTAGAAAAACAAAATAATCTTTTGAAAAATAAAATTGATAAACTAGAAAAAATTATTAATTTTACCAACCCACAAAATCTAGACTTGGGTTACAAGTCTAAGTCAAATTAAAGTAAAAAAATTCACAAACCAAGTTACAATCAAGTACCTTTCAATTATGAAACTAATCAATAAAATCATATTCAAAGAAATCAATTGTTTGACTTGATTTACTTGATCATGCATGCTTTAAATTATTTGTTATATGCCATGTCATGCATTTTATTATTATGCTATTTGTTTAACTTAGAATGGATAGATAGTGCAAATATAGTAAAAAGAGGTTTTATCTTGATCAACGGTATTGGAAAAGGTTGAGATGATAGTAAGCTAAGGAAGTTATATCGAATGCATGTCTAAGTTAAATCATATGTGTTCTACTCGATGCAATCGGTTTAGTGGATCTAGCTGAAGCTATCTGAACTAGCTAGACCAAGACTTAGTACTAAGTCCCTTAGGTGAGATGTTTTGGAAAAATATTATCTTAAGCATGGTTATTTTAATGATGTCTATTGTGACTCACCACAGCCTAAAAATTTATTTTAAAAACACTTGTTTGGCAGTCCTAATGCTAAGTTTGAATCTTATACAAGATACTCATAAAGTTACCATGTTTGCAAAACATAAGACGGATAAGATGCTAAGTTAATTAATTGACAATATTTTGAAAAGATTTTCAAAATTGATATGATTATTTTCTTTAAAATATTTTTCAAAATAGTGATTCGCATAATGATATTTAATGATTGATTGGGTGTACTTATATATATTTTTTGAAAAATTATATACCCTTCGAAATTGTTGACCAACATTTAGAGTCAAAATCCTTAGGGCAACCATGAACTCCTAGACCCCAGACACATAGGTATGTCGGGTTAACAATGATGTTTTAAGAAAGTGTCATGTTAAAGGGAGGACTTATTGAAAGATATATTTTTAAAAGGGAAGTTTTCAAAATTAAATATTTCCGACAATATATTTGAAAATTTCATCTTAAAAATATGTTGAAAAAGTTTTTGAAATTTTATCTTCAAAATATTTTGAATTTTTTTTTGAAAAGATAGTTTTATCATAATTTTTTTTCTTATCAACATTCTTCAAAGACTTTTTCAAGTTTCAAAATTCTTTTGAAAATATTCTTCAAAATCATGCCTTAGAAAATATCTTCAAAATTATGTTTAAAAAATATTATCTTAGAAAATTATTTTTCAAAATATTTTAGACATCTTCGAAATTATGTTTTTGAAGCTTTCACTTTGAAAAGGTGTTTAAACTTTATTTTTAAAATTAACTCTTTAAAATTGCTCTTTGAAAATTACATTGCAAAATTCTTTAAAAATCATATTTTACAATATTTTGAAAATACATGTTTTCTACAAAGAATATCTTGAAATAGGGTTTGAAATAGATATCTTTTTAAAAAGGTTCTTTAAAAAGAAATTTTGAAAATGCCTTGAAATATATTTTGATTTGAAAATGTTTGAAAACTAACTTTGAAAATAATTTTGAAATTATGTTTGAAAAGGGGTTTCTTAAAATGAAATTGAAAAGTTGAAAAATAACTCTAAACATATCTTTAAAAGGTCTATCAAGAAGGTAAGGGAGACGAACTTTTTGACTAAGGATTACCTAATAAACATTGTCAGTGCAAAACAAAGGCAGTCCTTAGTTTTAAGAAATCGAAAAGTAGTTAGTATTCTTTTTGATATATGTCAAAGGGGGAGAAGAAGGGTTTAAATTAGAAACCCGTCAATTTTGGCGTAAGACTTGAAGTGATTAGCCTAACTTAAACATATTATCAAGATCAAAATGAGGGATATTGTTGGTGCAATCGACCTCTAGGATTTTGATGTTTATTTGATAATATGTTTATTGGGAAAAATTCAGTTAGGTCAAGGTTGACCAAATGACTGAAAATGAGTTGGGTTAAGGTTAACCTAGGCAAGAGAGAAATCCGGATAAGTCAAAGTTGATCAGATATTTGGCAAAAGTAAATCCCAAGTAGAGTGACTGAATGCTTGGCAAAGGAAAAATCCTAAGGGAATGAATCTTAGGTAACAAAAAGCGAGTGAACTCTAAGCAAAAGAAAAATCTTAAGGAAGTGAACCTTAATTAATGAGAAGTCTTGAAAGAATGAACTCCAAGCAAGAGAAAAATCCTAAGGGAGTGAATCTTAAGTAATGAGAAGTCTTGGAAGAATGAACTCCAAGAAAGTGTGATCGAAACAAGGTTTTCAATCAACTCTTAGTGGATTGGGTCGATCGGACACTAACAAGTAAAAGAAATCCAAACAGGTTAGCTGGACCGGATGTTTGGCGGGTAAGTAAAGTAAGTCTTGAAAAGGCCTTTCAATTCTAGAACATATTCAAGACGCGTCCTAGTTAGGACAAACTTAGGCGTTGATATGACTAAAAGAAACTCCTGAGTTGAGATCAGATAGTTTCAACTGTCAGCTTGTTCCATGCATACTTTTATCTATTCTAACTCTGTTTTGCAGAATTACTATTATGTCTATTGTGCTACCTTTGTTTTGCATAAAAACAAAGACTTCGGTTGACCAAAGGGTTCAATCAACCGCACATGGTGGTTCGGTCGATCGATCCAAGCATATAATCAGACTCGATATGAGCCAAGGAAATAAAGGTTCAGTTGACTAATGAGGAGGATTAGTCGACTGGACATATATGGAAAGAACAGATCGGATGTGATCGAATCGAACAATAAAGGAAGTAATGGGGTTCAGTTACCTGATCAGGAGGATCAGTCAACTGTACAAGAGGATAAGTAGGATTGATCTGATTGGATCAACATAAGCAAGGAAAGAATAGGATCCAGTCGACTGATAGGACGTTCAGTTGATCAGAAAACCCCAAAGTCAAGCACGAACACGGTAGGATCTGATTGGGTTCAGTCGACTGAATCTTATTCAATTGACCAGATAAAAAGTTTATAAAAGAACCTCGGGATCCGAGACTCAGCAATCAATTCATTCAACGATCTCTCTCTGCTATTGTACGCCAAAACTCTCTAACGACCAATGTTATAATTCTACATCTCGTTGTTATTGGTATTATTGTTTTTATTGCACTTTATTTAATAGAGACTTAGTAAACTTGTTACTCTCCTCTAATCTTGTACGAGCATTCTGTAGGATCGAAAAGACAGCGCTAGAGGGGCGTAAATAGTGCTCGTAGCTTTTTCACACTTTTCCATAAAAATTTGAGTACGCAACGAAATAAAACGAAACAGAAAGATGAACAAGGAAAAACAAAAGATGGCACATTTGTTTTTCCTTGGTTCACCGCCCGACGACGGCTAGTCCAAGGCCCACCCCAAATGAGTACTTTCGTTAGACAATCCACTAATAGCACGATAATTACAATGTAAAACTTGAAATGCAGAAATTAATAACAATATTAACAACTAAGAAAGTAGAAACTCCAGCTCTGGTTGTCAGAGTAGCGTTATGGCGTCGTAGAACAATTTTCGGAGCAGTGTCTGAGCACGGAAGTCGTATGAAATCCTTGTACGAAGCTGCTGGTCGAAGTCTTCTTTTATTGATCCATCCAGGTGTCTCTATTCGTATTGAGGCGCCTCTATTTGCATTGAGGCGCCTCTATCCAAGTCGATCTTATCGGATCCGAGTTAGCCACGCCTTATCCGCTTCCAAGCGTCTCAATCCCTTTGAGGCGTCAAAGGTGCCTCAAGCGCTGACCTGGCTCGATATGGCCGCTGCGTGACTCGAGCTAAGTCTGTCCCAACCCAAGCACCTCAATCCCTTTGAGGCTCTTAGTTGCTAACGTGCGTCGTCCAACCAGAGGCTGTCATCTCATCCTGCTTCGCGCTGAGGTCATTGAGGCGCCTAGTTCGGCTTGAGGCGCCGAGATCCTTCCAGGCGCCTGGTTCAATAGTTTCCAGGCTTTAGCTTCTGTATCACAGGGTTAGCACAGAAAAATATATAATAAATATAACAAATAATGTTCGACAGTATCGGGATTGTCCGGTTCTGACTTTTGGATTTTTAGTGAAACCCTAAGTTGAACCGACACTTACTGTTCCCTCAATAAGGAACGCGTCCTCACCTACTCCTCTCAGGAAAGTTTACCTGTTGTCAAACATCTATACCTCCAGACTGTTTGGACTTTCGCTCAGCATTCGATCTTGACCTGCATCCTTCTGGCTGGTGTCCTTGACCCCAGGGCTTTCCGCCTAGTGTCCTCGACCCCTAGGACTTCTGCCTGGTGTCCTCGATCTTCCAAGACTTCTGCCCAGTCCCCCGGACCAGAACTTCGTTGCCCAATCTCCCTAATCAGGTCGTCTTGCCCAGTCTACTTGACCAGGACTTCATTGCCCAATCTCTCTTATCAGGACTTCTTGCCCAGTTCACTTGACCAACCTAGCCTCAACTAGGACTTTCACCTTGCCTAAGTTCTTCTTGAGCTTCCTACACACTCAGTCAGACTCATTAGATAACAACAAACTTTAACTTTAAATCTTTGTCATCTATCAAAACATAGGTTTGATTAGCTGGTGCTTCCAGCACCAACACTTTCCTCCTCCTCCGAAAGTTTTCAAAAAGGAGAATATTAGTGATTGCCTATTCAAAAATGATCCGATTGTAAGCCTCAGAATAGCAGTCGCTGGACTATAAACAAAGTAATCGATCAAGTCTTTCATCGTTATTTTTTCGTTGCGTTTCTGATTTCGAAAAGTTTTTAAAAGGAGCGATATTCACCCCCCCCCCATACACACATCTATCGCACGATCCGGTCCTACAGGGAGGACTCGATTGGGGTTAACGGGGATGGCTGCAAAGACCTAGACGAGGCCTCCTGGTTGGGCTCTTCATAGGACATTAGGTTCCTCTTTTGGAGCTTCTTGGTCATCAGGGCTTGCAGCATCTTTTGCTCTACATAAGATACAAAGCCAAGTCAAAAATTTAAATAAAGAAAATAGAATAAAATTACTACCTAGTGAAAGATTAAGCTTGGCTTAGACTCAAGCCCAAAGTGATAATCCCTCGATGGGCCCGCGAAACTTGTGTGTAAGAGTTTGCCTCCCTAAACCTACCCAAAGTGGGGAGTAGAGGGAGATCGTCCTCCCTAGAAGTCAGGAAAGGAAAAGGAGAAAAAGGAAGAAATAGAAGTTCTTCCCACCCTTGTAGAAAGTTGGGCAATCCCCTAAGAATTGAGAGTCTGGTCACATAGTGAAGTAAAATACTTCGATCGACCTTCTTCAAATGATAGAGAGAGTGGAAAATGGGAGGGGTTAAAGGTTGTTTCAAATGCCCAGCTAGGAGGTGAAAGGAGTTGATAGTGAGTTGAATCAAGGGAACATAGAAATAGACAATGACCTCCGTATAGAACCGAGGAATGGGAAGTTAAAGGCTGCCTTCATACTAACCTATGAAAAATCTTCAGGATCCTACTAGTGGTAGATGGGAACAGTCATAAGGTTTAGGGATGATAATCTCATAGTTTTAGGGAATGTGGAGCTCTTCCCAAATCCCCTAATTCTCAACTAGGGAGGTCTAGGATGGAAGAAGTTCGAACTAAAACTGTTCAACCTAAGCTGAGGATGACTCTTTGGGCACTACCTTGGCAGCACCCAACAACTTAGTGCCAGATCCACTAGTGAACCCAGAAGACCTAGCCCAAGAAACCATCTAGACAAGATTGCAAATGAGAAGAAAGTGAAGACAAGAACCTATAGGAATCGCACACACGAGGAGCACGGGGAGGATGAGGAAGCAAGGTTGAATAGTTCACACAAAGAGGGAGGAAGTACAAGATAACCAATATACACCCTTTCACTTGATCCGCAAAGACACCTCGGTGCTCTTAAATCCTTGATCTAAAGGCATAGGACAATCTTGAGAAGACCAAGGGTTGCAATCACAATCCGCTATTGATCCAAGAACACAACCTACGGTAGTCACGCCACATACTGATATTGATAAGAAACTCAAACGTATATAGAAATACATCATCAAGTATTTAATGACTACTGCGAGAATTAATCGAGTCCATGAGAACAAGTTGATCACATAAGCTAAAGTCAAAATCAATTTGTTATAGAATTGAGATATGATAACATTAACCATTGTTTAGGTTGTACACTGGTCCAACCATTTGAGTATTTGATAGAACCTAATTGAACCTTAGCCAAACTAAAGATAATGTACTTAACCTTACCTTGTACTACTCTTGATTGAATTTAAAATAAACTCTAGCTGGAATAGACTTTGATTAAATTCTAAATTCAATTAAATCCAAAGTGATATTGATCTAGACCTTGGTTAATTATTACAAATATTTTCTTGATTTCCAAAAATATATTATAAAATGCATTAATGCTAGTTATAGTTATAGGGCTAATGAGGATTTAAAAAACAACTTTTTCCACAAATACAAATTTTCATCGAGCAGCTCTAAGCCTCTTTCTACATTTGCAATAGATGACCTTACTAGATATACATAATGAGTCGTAGTATTTGTTTTTTGCAAATGATATTTTATATGAATTGGATGAATAGAATAAATTTGAAGCCTAAATTCTAAAGGAGTAGAACAAAAGTTGACTATGAAATGTATTTTCATAAGGAAAAGAAATGAAAGAATAGTCAATGTGAACGAAAAGAAATTCTTTACAAGCAAGAGCTTTATATCTTGAATTTATTATTCGACAAGATGAAGACATAGATTAAGATATTATTAAAAGAATAAAGAATAAATGATTAAAATAGAGGACTTTTTGTCTGATTTAAATGTCTCTTAGGGTAAAAGGAAAAAAAAAATTACAAACAATGAATTATAATTTATAGGTTAGAGTATTGGAAAGGTTAGGTTGTCTACAAAAAGTTTTTTCATAAATTGAGAATATTAAGATGAACGTGTAGAGTCTAAGTGAAAAGTAGGTACATTCTGACATGATATGGACAAGATGAACACCACTACTGCACCTAGATGTACAGATACCAAAAGCATCACTCATCTCTAGCATCTTCTCAAGTAAGCTCTACCTTTTCTAACATCTTCTCTAGTAACTTCGTCCGCCTATTGCTCCTTTCTCTACTATCCAAGGTAGCAACACTTTATTAGTGTTGACTCTATATTGTGTTGAATGGTTGGCAACAACACAAAATTGTTCTACGGCGGGACTGAAGTAGTTGTGGCACTAAGATTTCAGTCATTAAATGCTATTAATCAAAAGAAATTATGTGCAACTCAAATAAATAATTTAATAAGAGAGAATAGATTCAAATGATGGACATGTTTAAAGATCATAGACAAATTAAATCAATTAGTGATGAAGGTGTGAGTGTTATAGGGAAACTAAAGAAAAGTGATGTAAAGATGATAGTATTTTGTGACTAGAGAATTGGGAAATAGTTAAGATGGACAGAGAAAGAGTCTTGATTTATTGAATCTAATATTCAATGAGGAATTGATGAAAAAACCAAAAAAAAAAATGGTTGGTTAAAATGGAGAGAAGCTTTTAGATAATTATGTGATCTTTGTGTCACATGACCTATAGACTTCCAATCAGAGTCCTAGGTAGCTAGGAAATAATAGGAAAAAAAAATTGTAGCAAAGGTGAGAATAAAAAAGATATGTGATACCATGGTTTCAAATTTTGAGCCGGAGTTTCGATCTATGACCAGAACGATACGATTTTGGTACCGTATCATGCCGTGCCGATATGTTTCGGTATTTTTTAATATAAAATATATTAATAAAAATAAAATTTAAATTTAAATATTTAAAAATTAAAAAATTAAAAAAATACATATGGTAAATAAATAAATTTTATTATATATTTTTAGAATTAAAATAAATAATATATAAAAAATAAATTAATATGATAGTTCTATTAGGGTTTAATAAAGTCTATTTAGATTATCCCTATTATAGCGGGGAGTTAATTGAAATTATTAAATCAAAGTTTAATTAAAAAAATTATTGCAACAAGCCTCCCGCGAAGAGATCCATTCGGCCGGCCGCCGAGGTCACTTGACCCCTCTGGCGAGGGGGTCACGCGACCCCTCCGGGGCTGCCACTGAGGTCGCACGATGCTTCGCGGAGTGCCAGTTGTGTGTGCGCCGGTCCGTAGGCAGAACGAAAAGTTTCGCCCGTATCGGACAAAATGGCTCGAGATTTTAATCTATGTGTGATACTACTAAAAGAAAATTATATTACTATTCTAAAAAAATAAGGTGTAGTAGCTTTGATAGTTCATAAAATAAAATAATTTAGAATATGACAATATGGGCACATACAAAGATGACAAATAGGTTCTAAGGTTAGACAAGTTAAAGTTATTAAACTAGAAGATAGTGAATGGAGGGAGACCAAAGAAACAAATCTTATTTGATGCGAGCAATATCTCTTGAAGAGTTCAATGGGGATAACATCCATATAGCTTAAGTGAAAAAGTTGGAACTTATGGATTGATTTTGTTGTACATAATTCATTAGCCTTGATTTATATTAGAATTCCAAATCAACCTTTAATTTTTATTAAAGGTCTGTTTTTATTTGGTTAAATGCCAATTTGACTTGCTATATTCTTTTTATTAGCTCAAAACATAACTTTTCTTTGACAGAGAATGATGCATCAAGTGATACTCAACCAGACTGTATAAATGTCTGTGACTGTTATAGGTTCATATATGTTCACGCTATATTTACCTGCAGAATAAGCATTAGGTACCAAGCAACATAATATTCATTGCAATATGTGCTCTTATTATGGAGATCTGGATGCAAAAGGAATATCACAAATATCATTTGAACATGTTGAGATATAGAACTAATTACCTGACTTTGAACTAGAAGTGCTTGAAAAACTGCAAGAAACTACTGCAGAATCATTTGATTCTTTTATTCTATCCTCTATCACTGGCAATGATTGAGTCTCATCTGTTCCAGATATTGATGGACGGACAGATGACAATTTACCCTTTGAGACAACATAAATTGTACAAAAGCGTGGAGTACACTGAGCGATTCTAGATGACAAGTTGCCTCCCTTAAATTTCCTGCAGGAGTATATTGACCCCAAACTATGTAAAAATAATAGTCAACCACGAGATAATTTGTGGACTCTATAAAGCCAATCTGTAGTCAGCAAAACAATAGACGAAGAGAAAATTTAGCAAAGTCCTAATGCTACATGAGGCAGGTTATTGTTGTGAAAGCAGTAACCCAATGATTAGTGGAAATATAAGGATAAGTTCAACTTATCTCCAAAATACAAATACATACTAACTCCTTAACAAGATAAACTGTGAGGTAAACCAATTGAATTACTGAATTCAGCCCATGGTCAATATTTATAAAAAAGGAGAGCTGTCCTTGCTATTGCCAATTGTGCTGTTCAGAAAAAGATAGTGCTAATCTGTAAAAAGATCATCTGTAGCTTCCAAGCTAAGGAGAAATTCTCTCCTATGTAATTCAAAAGAGAAGAAAAATTTAGAGTTTTGAGAAACTAGATAAATCTGTTGACTGGAAAGATAAGGAGAAGATAGAGAGGATTGGAGTGGAAGAACAGAGTTCTGTTCAGTGAAGAGAAAGAGGAGAGGAGGAAGAGGAAAGAAGAAAAGTGTAATTAAAAAAAAAAAGAAAAAGAGAAACAGAACCAAACATATATACGAGCAATTAAGTTGACAGAAATGAAAAGGCAAAAAACGAACGATGTAGAAAAGAGAAAAAGAATATTGAGGAGTTAAGATCTTTTGGAACTTAGCGGAAGAAAAGGAAAATGTTAATTGTATAATTGAAAAGGTTTTTGAGAAGAAGATATGTTGATAATGAGAAAGTTAGGGCAACTAGAAATTGAAAGAAAATAAGTTCTCTGCAGCAAAGAAAAGAGAAGGAAAAGAAATTCAAATTGCACATCACAGAATTACAGCTCAAATGGGAATGTTTTAGGAAATCTTGTCCATACCATGTTTTAGATGATACATATGGTTATTGTTTGTAATAAAGTTAATAGCATATTAAATGATATATCTATTGTATTGATTAATGTAATTGTAATCTTGAAATTAAGCTTAAAAACACATGAGATTATTAACTTGTCTGGAAGTGAACGCTACATGAGTTAATACAAAGTGAGCGCTTGACATGTCTAGCAGAGGGGATATACATTGACATGTTGATATACTTTTGTTATCTTATATGGAACTAGTTATACTTGAGTTATATGCTCTTTGTAGACCTAAACCACCAAGATAACTACACATTTCTGAAAATGTTATTGTTTTGTTTGTTTGATACTGTCCACAAAAGACATGCATTATTATTTATGTGATACTTTAGCTTTTAAGAGGTGCATACTCATTACATGACTTCTATAAAATTTTCAGATATAGCAAGCTGCTTTATCTCAATAAAGATTCAATTCCCTGTTATGGTATAATCTATCTTTTATGTAGTCTAATTAATTGTGCTTTGACTCATTTATTCTGTTACTAATGCCATGTATATCTATATGTTGTTCATGTAGGTATCCAGTGTCCGCTCATGTCCTCGCTCAAGGCGTGATAATACCACTAAATACTTAATTTTATAGAATAGTAGTATTAAAGATTGCAAACCAAGTCATTTAGTAACTACTTGAAAGTAAAGACAGCTTATAGAGAGTCTAATTTGTTTTACCAAAGCACACATTTTCTTGTTTCATGATTACTCACTTGAGATTTACATGATCAACTAGAGATCATCCTATTAGTGTAAGATAGTACTAACTCTGAATGGAAATCCATGAGCAACTTTGTAGAACTTTAACTCCAAACATGTTATATCTAAAGTATTTTAATAGTATTCTTTTAGAGTTTTGACTGTTGATTACACATCTCAGAAGATGACTGGCATAAATCTTAAGAACAATAAAACAAAGGAGAGAAATACAAAAAAACACTTTAAAGTATAAACTAACTTAACCAAGCTTTCAGAGTTTGATCTTAGCCCCCATATTTGCACGGAATTCTCATAATTACATTATTTGACCTAGACTAAAAATAAGTTATAGGCATCATATAAAGATTCAAATATATATGGAGAAATTGTATCATGCAATATCAAAAGTAAAAATTTGAGAGAAGCATAAATCACCATTCTAAAAGGAGCAGTAGACATGATGATAGTTTAAAATGGCAATTAACAATGTTTTGTTAGTTGGCAATACTTGAGACAGTTACTGATTCTCAATTTAAAAACTGGGCATGTATAGTACCAGAAATAAAATGATAAGGAGAAAAAGCACCACATATGGTGTGATAAAAAAAGAAAATACCAAAATGAAATGATGCCCAAGCTGATAATGGGATCAACAACTCACTCACAACCCTCATCTTCATGGCTCCCAACCTTCAAACCCACCAACATTGAAACCTTTGAATCACTAAAATTTATTATTTTTTTTACCACAAACGTCTATAGCATGCCTAAGAAAACTTTTTTGCAAATTAAAGCATTAGAAAATAGTCACTTATGGAAATATATTGCATGCAAGCATGCTAATTTTGGTGCTTGAGAAACTTTTGTTTTAATGACACGGCCGCTTGAGATGCATAGTCATAACTTTTCTTAGGTCATTTACTCTTTCACTTGCTCTCTAAGTTTTTGGAATTTAAAGACTCATTGTAAACGGACTTTTTGATTGACAGATTGATGGAATGAATGAATTAAGCTTATGCACATTTATGATATACCACCTCCCCCAAGTGGATTCTCCATAAGAAGAAAATTTTCCTTGGCGTATTTTGGGTTTATTTAGTATAGTATTGTCGACTAGTTTATCATCGATATGTTCTTTCTCCTCTATTCTGGCATCAAATATGGCATCATAATCTAGGTTAGGATGTGTAGGGAAGATCTAAAGTTGCACTTTGTGTCGAGTTATTGGTTCCTAAATGGAACAAGATGCATCGGTGTTGTGCTAGTATGGTCGACGCACGGTGTAAATGGCACCAATTAAGAGAATAATGAAAAAATATATATATTGAAGGAAGAAGACTCTCAATACACCTAATGTGACGGAAAAAGAAGACTTATTGAAGCTAGGATTTAATAGAATTTAAAATCTTTGTTTAACATGTAAGGTGGGCTTGTAGTTTAGGGTTATTAGGTAAGATTAAATTGGGTAGTATACTACCACAATTATGATTTTTTTTCCTTCTCACTGAAAAATTCCAATTAGAGTGATTTTGTCCCACTCATCTTGGTGAACCCAAGTGGTCTTTCTCTACCCTTTCAAGTTCTGCTACGAGACTAAGCGAGTCATGCAACAACAACTATAATATGTGATCCTCAGCCTCAATCTTTGATGACCCTTGATTCACAAGACACACTAACCACAATGTACCGATGAAGAGAATCACACAAAGCAAATACAATTCTAAATTCTAAGCATTGTTTTAGCATTTAAATCTAATGTGACAATCCATTCAAGTCGTATTAATTGTCATAATTGGGTCATGTCATTTGCGGTTAATAAAAGACTACATAAGAAATATAATTATAATTTTTAAAAAAATAATTTTATAAGAAGTTAGCCTCTCTAAAGAACTACGTTATATGACATAAAGTTAGTAATGTTTTTGAAAATGAACTATGTTCTTGTAATAGCACATACAACAACACATGACAATCTAAAGAAAAGGAAAGCACTCGACTAGGGTCCGAGGGGAAACTAAAAGGATGAGGTGAGATGCAAAGAAACAAGTGTCTTGAGTGTGCTTCTCCCTATGTAGGGAGATAGAAATTTTCAATGAATATCCTAGGAGAAAACAGAAAGCACAAAAGGTGAAGAGATGGAAATTTACTAGATGAAGAAGAAAACAAATTAAAAACAAGAACATGAATACCGCAAGCTTGAGAAGAACAAGATAGCTGCTAGAAGAAACACTACTAGGAAAAAGGGAGATCTAGAAAGCAGTAGATCTCTGAAAGAAAAGCTTTTAGATTCAATCAGTTTATTAGTTAATTTTAATTTAAAAGGTATAAAAGAGTTCAATTATGGATTTGTTTAACTTGAAACAATGGAAAACCCATAAAATTGAATCAAACCAATGAGGAATATATACACATATTGTAGATACGTATTTATGTAAATATGTATACATACATTTCTAAAGATGATAAAATTAATAGATTATTGGATGTAAATTTAGTATATAAAATTAAGAATATATTTTTTATTTCAATTAAATCAAACCAAATGAGGGGTTCCGTTCCATTTGAAAGATTATCAGTTTCGGTTCAGTTTGTCAACTTAAAAATATTCAACTTTACTGATTAATTTTGGTTTTGAAAATATTCTAGTAAGCTTTTATACTGTGCTGATTTTTACCTCTATGTTCCACATATTACATAATATTACATATACCTTTTTCACTTTTCTCCAATATTAAAAGCCAAAGAATAAGTTGAAACCACCTCTCATTAGTCTGGCCACCTAAAACTGATGTAATTTACAACTAAAGAAGGTTATATCATGTCACATCCAATTCAATTTCTTAGATTATTGGTTATGCAAGTTAAAAGATTTATCTTTTCCTGATTATAAGAAATGTAAGGAACATAATACCTAATCAATGGATTTCTGGAGGAAACACCTATGACGAGCCTGCTGATGGAACTTTCTGTTATATTTCTAGCTATTGCTTCAACTGCATCATCTTCTTCAAGAACCACAACTTCCGCCTCAATCTGAGTAGGAAGTCCAAAATTATCTTAATGAGAAATATGTTAGTAATATTAACTAAGGTCAGAAAAATTTCGTACGTATCTTTAAAAAGATGTTGACGTCAATATTTGACACTCCAAATTTAACTTTAACATTTACCAGTTTCAAATTCAGAAGAATTGCAAACATGCCGTCATTGTAATGATGGCCTTTAGCTTAAAACTAAATTGATATCAGTATAAATACTACAAGATAATAGGTTTATGGATGGATGACAATAGTATATATGTTAGGGACTTAATTGTAAATACATGACGACCTAGCTGTAAATATATAATCTATATGGAAGTAATGTAAGATTATAATACTTCAATAATGTAAGATTACAATACTACAACGATAGGGGGAGCTATTTAGGGATCAACCTAAACTTTCCTGTTAGAGGCCAAAGGCACTCATTCCTCAATCACCAATAATGACAGTTACAAGAACATATTTTGAACTGTGAACGTAAGAAAGAAGGATAATGCATGCATTTAGTCTATGAAATTTTCATAGAGAAACCTGCCAAAATGAACAGCTTTAAATGATATGAAATTGCTCATTTTTTCTCATGTGGGTAAAACCATCCATCCCTCCATCACTAAATGTTGCAAGGAGACATTTAGCAGAAAAATTCATCTTAAATTAATATATTTTCTCTTGGATAATGACAAACAAGTAAAAGTGGACGATTTCAATGAAGTTATTCATTTTATCATGACCCCATATTGGATTACAAACAACTATCGTTTTAAAAAAATAAGGCATTTAGAAAAACAAATTATTGGATCATGAATGTGATAGATACCCTAGAGGGGGGAGGAGGTGAATATCGCTTTCACAACTTCTTCATTCATACAAGACTTGTTATGCAACGGATATATAAACAAGTAAAAACAACAAGAACAAGAATCAAACCAATTAAGATGTGGACCTTTTGCGTAGTATGGCAATCCCTCGGACTCCTACTCTAAGGCCTATGATCCATCAATGGATCACTCCCTGAATGACTTTCTTCTCTCAGTCTAATATCGGAGGTGAAAAAACTTCTTACAAGATCAAGAACTAAAAGGGGATTACAAGAACTTCTTCATAGGTCATATGCTATCGCAAAATCCAATATAGCTTTCCCTTCTTCATTTCTCGTTCCAAGCCCATAACCTCCATTACCCTCTCATATTCCTCATTTTTCACTCTGACATGCCCATTTAGGTCGCCTCCTATAAAAATTATTTCATTTAACGTAATATTTTGTACTTCATCTAGATCATCCCAAAATCTTAATTTGGTAGCTTCATCTAATCTTACTTGGGGTGCATATACGCTAATTACGTTTATAGTTTCTTTTGCCACTATTATCTTGAGAGCTATAATTCTATCCCCTTTTCTATCTACTCCTACAACTTCATCCTTTAACGAACTATC
>JBBUKS010148403.1:0-24983 GCA_038050645.1 Hedychium gardnerianum
ACTTAGGGTTTTATTTAAATACTTAGGCAAATTAAAACAATCAACTCCTCAAACAATTCATATAAATTCGATTTAACAACCGAAAAATTTCCAAATTTCCTAAAAATTATATAGGGGTTTTTCCTCGATTAGAACCATTTTATTTTCTTTTATTTTTACCATATTTAACAAAATGAGATGTATAAGCTTAAACTATAGGAGTATTAAATTAATGAGTCATACCATGAAATTTTGGGAAAGAGTAATAAAAAAAATTAAGTAGACAGTGATCGAAAATCAATTTGGATTCATGCATGGAAGGTCGACAATAAAAGTTATACATTTTCTCAGGCAACAAATCGAAAAATATTGAGAACAAAAACATCTACATAAGAAAATTCTAGTAAAGTGAGGTGTTAGTATATCATATATTGAACTAATTTAAGATATGTATGAAGTTGTAACGACAAGAGTGACGACTTCAGGCGGATTAATCGAAATATTTTCCATAAAGATAGAGTTATATTAAGGATTAACTCTAAGTCCCTATCTTTTTACACTAATAATGGACAAACTCACCATCCAAGACACGGTACCGTGGTGCATGTTATTTGCAGAAATATTATTTTGTAAGATGAGACACGTGAAAGAGTAACTGCTAAACTTGAATCGTGACGGGAAACTTTTGGCTTAATAGAGTAAAGACATAATATATGGAATTTAAGTTTAACAATATTAGATGTAATGAGATAATTATTAAGATAAGAAATGATAAGTTGTCCGGAATAAAATCATTTTTACCAAAGGATGGAGGGATTGAAAGAGATATCTTACATAAAATACAAGTAGGATGGTTGAAATGAAGGAGTGTCGGGTATTCTATGTGATCGTAAAGTACTTCTAAAACTTAAAGCAAAGTTCTATAAAATAACGATTAGACTTGCTATGTTATATGAAGTTGAATGTTAGGCTATTACTCGAGCACATGAGCAGAAGATGAGAGTTGCAGAGATAAGGATGTTAAGGTGGATGTGTGAATATACGAGGATGGACAAGATAAGAAATGAGAATATTAGAGAGAAAGCTGAGGTTGCATCTATTGATGGAAAACTTCGAGAGATGTTTAAGATGATCCAGTTAGACGATGTGAAACTATGACAAATATGCACATTAAACGAGGAAGAGGAAAATCAAAAAAGACTTGGTTAATAATAATAAAATAAGATAAAAATTATTTAAATATAGATGATGATATAGAGGGGATAGAGCTTTAATAAGGACCTAGTGGGATAAAACTTGGTTGTTGTATTCTTTATGATGACCACATATTCCTTCAAATTTTGGATATATGCATTATGTAGTTGGTCTAACTGTAGTACTTGGGCATACTAACCTTTCAAGGTCAAGATAAGCCTGATTTTGTTCCGTAGTTAAGCCCACAACTGGATCTTCTAGTGTTATGATTCTTCTGATTTGGGATAAGACATTTTGAGTCTCATCTGATGCTGCAACCAATTTATCAAATTGTTCCGGGTACATCATTCTCCACTGTATGAATGTTTTCTTTTCAATTTCGCCCAGCAGATTCTCTATATAAGCTACTTTGGCTTTTCTATCAGACCAGGTTTTTGAGTCCACCATATTAGTAGTGATTGATTCCCATCTGGAAATAACATCATTATATAAACCAATATCATCTAGTAAGACTAACATCGCACCTGTTTGCTGTTGGGCTGATGGTAGAGTTCACTGTCCACTATTGTTCCCGGTCTTGTACTTTCCAATCTTTGAATTCAGAAAATCCTTATTGTGATAAGGATTTGGTATGCTTGGTCTCTCCGTAGCTGGTGCATATTGAGGAGGACCCATCATTGTGTCTTCAGGTGGGTTGTAATTGGATATGGCTGAGGAGGATGATGCTATAACTACAGGTCTTTGAACTGCAGTTGTTCTCTGTTGCGGATAGTCCATCTCGTACCCTTCCTCCAATTCCATTTGGACAAATATGTCCTCTTCTTCTTTGCTTTCTTCTTCAAGGAATGTTTCAGCATCCATGAAGACTTCGTCTTCATCTGTATCTGTTTCTGTGTTGGTACCACTCCCACCACCTTTCGCGAATGGGTTGACCCATTTTTCTTCATCGTCATCACTAGAGAGTAGATATATATAATCATGACTAGTTTCAAGATAATCACCTTGCTCTAGTGAGGCTTGTCGTAGTTCTAGCCATTCTTCAAAGGAGACCTGTTTGGATGTAGATGGTGCTTTTAGTGGTCTTGGTAATAGAACCTTCATCAACTGCTCCCATTCTTCGCTATGTGGGGACATCTTTCTCTGAACGGGTTCTTCCTCCCGGGCTTCAGAGTCGTCTGAGTTGATGTCTTCTGTGACAACAGCAGTTTCGTCTGCTTCAATATAATTTTGCATAATGCCCTTTCCTTTATAATCTGTTGAGCCGAAGCCTTTAATATCACGGTGTGTTGGTGATAGGCTCGTAACTTCAACAACTTCTGGTATACTTATCCTTTCAATAATAAGCTGGGCCACTGCTTCTCCTGAAGATATATGCATATCTTGGTAATTCACATTAAACACCAAGATTTTAATCTCACCTCTATAGTCGTTGTCGATTACGCCAGCTCCAATAATGATACCCTTTTGTAGAGAAATACCAGATCTAGGTGCAATTCTCCCATAATGTCCTTCAGGTATAGCTACAGCGATTCCTATAGATAATAGGCTGCGTTCTCCTGCTTCAATTAAATAATGATCAACAACAGTTAAGTCATAACCTGCTGCTCCATTAGTTTTTCTCTGTGGAATCCTTGCTTTGGGATTTAACTTCTTGACATACAACTTTGGCGGTTCTTCGTCTTCGACTAGAACTGTTAGAATTTCTTGTTCTGGTCCATAGTCTTCAACATCATCTGTTGCAACTCAGTAGTTGTAAATCTTGTACCAGGTAGGGCTATTACGCCTCTACTGGTAAGATAATCTGCAACATTCTGCACATTATATGCAAAGTTAGTGAAACTTGTATTAGTTAATCTTCCGATCATCATTCTTGTGATTAGAAGATTGCTGACTCCGCCTTGCCAATCATTATAGCCATGTGTTTGGACGGATAGTTCCAGATGGTTAGCAAAGTCTTCTACGGTCATCATGATGTCTGGGATAACATAGACCATTTGTGTGTCATTAGTTAGGTCCATTTCCATTGTTGCAATAATGGACCGATCGCCTCGCCATCTGGTGTCTCTTAATATTACCAGAGCCATTACTCCGGTATCTCGTCTGTGGAGGGTATATACTCTAATCATTACTAACCCAATATGGATGTGATAAAATCCTGCCTGGCGTAAGGCTTGATGACTTTGTTCAGTAACAAGCGGGAGGTCCACTTGATTTTCTTCCACACATAATATGTTTTCTTCAGAATAATGTTGATAAACTCTATGGTTTGTTGGTTGAAAACCCCTTGAATAAAGAACTTCAGCAGGGACCATGCCTGCTCTCTGGGATCTGGATATTTCCAACTGCTGCTCAGGATTCAGTTGGCTCTCAATTGTTCTTCTATAGCGTCCTTGTCTTGGAGATATTATTCTCTGAATATTATACATACGTCTCTGATTTTGTCTATAATCTCTGATCTGGTCCTCAGTGCTTGGGACAGTCAGAGTTGATGACGCCACCGCTGGAGGTCTTGAAGTCATTTCTTCTTCTCTTGAGATAAGATATCCGATGGATTTCGGAATACAAGAATAGAACCTTTCTTCTTGGGAATTACTGGGTCTGTTCCCAAATTTTAGCCTCTAATTTTCTTTGATAGTTCTTCAATGGACTGCTCAAGCTCTTTTGAAGGTGTTTGGGCAGCCGGTTGTGCAAGGCTTCGCTTCAGGCTTTGTACCTGCTCTTCCAATCCTTGAACCTGTATTGCAAGGTTACTAATTAAGGCAATAAGAGTATTGTTTTGTTTGATAAGCGCCTTCTGTACTTCAAAGGTGGTTTTATAGTCTACCGGTCTAGCGAATCCTAGAGCCGGTGCTTCAATGTTTTCTGTGGCTCTGAGTGCTTTCAGATACTCAACTGATTCAAGTAACTTTGTTATTTCACTCATCCACCTATTAGTCTTTTTACCTCTAGAACTACCTTTTCAACCCTTTTAATACCTACAACCAGCTCACTGATTTTTTTAAAGGTATCCTCCTCAATCAGGTTGGGCTGACTCAGTATT
Organism: Hedychium gardnerianum; assembly: GCA_038050645.1. Lineage (NCBI taxonomy): Eukaryota > Viridiplantae > Streptophyta > Magnoliopsida > Zingiberales > Zingiberaceae > Hedychium > Hedychium gardnerianum. The sequence continues at coordinate 4,214 of JBBUKS010148403.1, forward strand.
CTAGTTACTTCTTGTTTGGTAAAAGACTGGCTATTAACCTGTTTTTCTAGGTTAAGAACAGCTCCTCTCAACTGTTTTACTTCCTCCCTTAAACTCTTATTTTCTTCACTGAGTTTGTGAAAGTGCTTAAGAGATACTTTGGACAAAAGACAAACTTTGTCAAATATTACTCCAATATTATTGGCAACTTCAGAAAGCTTAAGATTTTGTGTATGGGAAAGATCAAGGTATTCAAGGTTTGCGGTTCGGGACTTATTATACCATTCGTTAATATTCATCTCAAATCTTTCAGTCATAACCTTCAGGCTACTATTTACGGCTTAGGAATTCATAAAACTTTCATGCTCACCTAACGGGCCACGACTTTTTCAAGACTTACGTTGCACTGTAGTCTTTTGCAATCAGTTAACAAATTCGGTCGCCTTATTATAACAACCTTCCGGCTACTAACTAGGGGGTATCCTTAATTAAGGCTTATCGGGATTACCGTTTTACGCACTTACTAGCCTTGCGGAAAATCCGGACCAAGGATGCTTGTCAAGTCTCCTCCCGTCTGCCTAGCAATTCTCCCCCATGGGTTGGTAAACTTTCAATTTAAGCAAATAATAAGCGAAAAGGATAACATTATCCCTTACCTAAACCTTGCTACCAAGAAGGTAGTTAGCCAGACATGAGTAAACTCTGATACCAGAAAGAGGATCGTCTACCAGAATTTAGAAATCAAACCCGAGCTAAAACCCGGAATTTATTTCCCTTGGCAGAAAATAGAAACAAGCTCAAGCTCACAAGCACTTGTAGGAGAGGGAATAAACCACTTGGTTGCTCAAGTATATGCTCAAGTGTGTTTAAACCCCTGGGGTTTGAGGCCTTATATAGATGGTAAGAGAGGGGAGTCACGACTAAAGATAAGAGCGAGGCGGGTGCTCAATGGGCCCCATCGTCCCTTCGCATCTTACTTTGTCGGCCACAAAGTCTCTTTACACCTCGGCCTACCCATCTTTACAGCTATGTCTAAGTAAAGGACGGCTCCCCGGGGCTTAATCCTTTACATTATTGCTTACTTTGCATCTTTCCTTTTTACAAGTGGTGGGTGATGATAGCTTTTGGGCCCACCATCTGCTTTCATGGGCGAACGGCTCGAATTTCGGAGAACAACTGGCATATTCTTTGCGTATGTAGAAGATATCAACTTTGGCTGACTTTACAGCTGGTGCATGTTTCTTCCAATAGTTTTCTTGACCAGGGCCTCCCTCCAGGTGTCGCCTGTAGGCAAAATCTCCTTCCTTAGCTTGCAGGATAAGCTCCAACTCACGGACGCTGCTTTCAACGGCTTCCATTGCTTCTGCTTCAACATAAGTCATTTCTCTCCGTGCTTCATGGTCTTCCTGCAAAAGAATTCTTTTGGGAGATTTATTTATTAATGTTAAGTACCTGCCATAAATGGGGTAATAGGTAGAACTCTGTGGTTCTTCTGTGAGGACTGCAAGTACTTCTGGCTTTTGTACTAGCCTTGATAATGAGTTTGCGAACACATTTAACTTGCCATCTATGTGTTAGAAATTCACCTTGATGCCAGTTCCAGTGATAAAATCTGTAAAAGCAAGCCATCTGACCCGGGATGGTTTGTTTCTTGCCGTTTTGTTATGGAAACTAATAATAGCTTGACAGTCAGTCCTGAGAGTGATTTCTTCTTTGTCTAAGAAATGTATTTTGAGAGCGCTCATTGTTTCCATCGCAGCATATATTTCAGCATCAATAACAGATTTTTCAACCGGAAATTTCCCGTGGGCATAGGCGCAAATTTTCTCTGTATTTCATGGATCCCATTTATTCCTTTTCCACTTACAGACACCGCCCCATCCACACATGGAACCATCGGCTTCAAGAATTATATAAGAATTTTCTGGGGGTATTTCAAGGTCAGGCAATTGCTGAACCTGGGCGTTGATCTGTTTCACTAACTCCCAGTCTGAGGGCTTCATTCTTTTGTCGCCGTGAGGAGAAGTCTTCTCGTACAGAGGTCCTAATTTAGAGGACAGGTTAGGTATATAAGCAATAATGTAAAGTACTCATGTCGCCGGGTTTGATTTCTGAATTCTGGTAGACGATCCTCTTTCTGGTATCAGAGCTTACTCATGTCTGGCTAACTACCTTCTTGGTAGCAAGGACTCTTTCCAGCTCTGCTGTTAATCTTTCGTTTTCTGCTCTGAGAAAGTTAATGTAGTCTAGTAACTCAGGAACGAGAGAGGACTCGTCATACCTCCTGGGGGCTAGAGGCGCTGTTTCTACCAGAATCTGTAAATAGTAGTCTGCGCATATAGCACAAGAGGTAAGTAGACATTGCTCACAGTGTATTCGTGATCTTTGAGTTGTCTCTCTCTTGCAGAAGCTGCACCTTTGGCGGCTTACTAGCAGCTCTTGATTCTCCTGCCATTGATGATTACATTCAGCTTGCTCAGTTGGGATATCTACTTGGACCTGATATCCCTGCTCCTCCCCAATTAGGACAAAAAGATCTTCTATGAAAGGAAGAGTGCTGGTTACTGCTTCACAATATTGTTCCGTATTGGTCTCTCCCTCTGACATGCTATAGATAGCGTCAGAGTCTGTTTCATCTGGGTCAACTGAGACCACATCAAAATTGTCAGGAAGATTAAGCTCTTCTAAAATAGCTATTCTTTCCCTATTACCAAACCTGTTCTGGCATTCTCGGGCAAAATGCCCTTCTTCTCCACAAATATAGCATTTACATTTCTTCACTTTTGCTCGGTTATTTTGGTGCTTTTTCTTGATAACTCGAACATGTGATTTGTGGGGCTTGCCTTTATAACTCTGGGCCTTTCTTAACCCAAACTTCCGCTTTCCTTGGTAATAGCCTGGAATGGTGATTTGAGAACAAAATTGTAAATCTTTAAGGCTTCTTTGTAATGAAGCCTGTTTGCACATCTCAGTTAGTTCTTGATGCGCATGATGGATCCTTGGTAGGACCCCAATGGTATTGCCACGGAATTTTTCTTGGAATTTCTGTTCCAAGTAATTCCCAATGAGGGGTGGCATCTTTCTATAAAACTTTGAGGATAGCTCTTCATTAATAAACATGCGTCCAGTTTTTGCAGCAAGATCCTTGTACTGATTCATATAAGAAATTAATTCTTTAGTACTTGGGCATACTAACCTTTCAAGGTCAAGATAAGCCTGATTTTGTTCCGTAGTTGAGCCCACAACTGGATCTTCTAGTGTTATGATTCTTCTGATTTGGGATAAGACATTTTGAGTCTCATCTGATGCTGCAACCAATTTATCAAATTGTTCCGGGTACATCATTCTCCACTGTATGAATGTTTTCTTTTCAATTTCGCCCAGCAGATTCTCTATATAAGCTACTTTGGCTTTTCTATCAGACCAGGTTTTTGAGTCCACCATATTAGTAGTGATTGATTCCCATCTGGAAATAACATCATTATATAAACCAATATCATCTAGTAAGACTAACATCGCACCTGTTTGCTGTTGGGCTGATGGTAGAGTTCACTGTCCACTATTGTTCCCGGTCTTGTACTTTCCAATCTTTGAATTCAGAAAATCCTTATTGTGATAAGGATTTGGTATGCTTGGTCTCTCCGTAGCTGGTGCATATTGAGGAGGACCCATCATTGTGTCTTCAGGTGGGTTGTAATTGGATATGGCTGAGGAGGATGATGCTATAACTACAGGTCTTTGAACTGCAGTTGTTCTCTGTTGCGGATAGTCCATCTCGTACCCTTCCTCCAATTCCATTTGGACAAATATGTCCTCTTCTTCTTTGCTTTCTTCTTCAAGGAATGTTTCAGCATCCATGAAGACTTCGTCTTCATCTGTATCTGTTTCTGTGTTGGTACCACTCCCACCACCTTTCGCGAATGGGTTGACCCATTTTTCTTCATCGTCATCACTAGAGAGTAGATATATATAATCATGACTAGTTTCAAGATAATCACCTTGCTCTAGTGAGGCTTGTCGTAGTTCTAGCCATTCTTCAAAGGAGACCTGTTTGGATGTAGATGGTGCTTTTAGTGGTCTTGGTAATAGAACCTTCATCAACTGCTCCCATTCTTCGCTATGTGGGGACATCTTTCTCTGAACGGGTTCTTCCTCCCGGGCTTCAGAGTCGTCTGAGTTGATGTCTTCTGTGACAACAGCAGTTTCGTCTGCTTCAATATAATTTTGCATAATGCCCTTTCCTTTATAATCTGTTGAGCCGAAGCCTTTAATATCACGGTGTGTTGGTGATAGGCTCGTAACTTCAACAACTTCTGGTATACTTATCCTTTCAATAATAAGCTGGGCCACTGCTTCTCCTGAAGATATATGCATATCTTGGTAATTCACATTAAACACCAAGATTTTAATCTCACCTCTATAGTCGTTGTCGATTACGCCAGCTCCAATAATGATACCCTTTTGTAGAGAAATACCAGATCTAGGTGCAATTCTCCCATAATGTCCTTCAGGTATAGCTACAGCGATTCCTGTAGATAATAGGCTGCGTTCTCCTGCTTCAATTAAATAATGATCAACAACAGTTAAGTCATAACCTGCTACTCTCTGGGTTATTGTTTATAAGAATGCTAATGTTATTCGCAAACTATGTTACTCATGCTCATATTGGCATAAAGATTACAACAAGTGTTAAGAAATATAAATATTAATGCATAGAATATGTAGTATATAATGTAAATAATAATATAAAGTAAATATAACGGTATATAATTTTTGTAGATATAACGTATATAGTTTAATGTTTAGGGTGTATTTATAGATTATTTTTATATGCTATATAGTTTAAGGGGAATTTTGAAAAATTCTAAAAATTAAAGAGGTGAGGGTTTGAAATATTCCCAAATTTAACCTAATCCACTAATGCAATCCATTCCTTCTCTCTTTCCTATCCCTTCGAACTAGTACCCTTGCCCTCTCTTACTCACTCAACATGAGCAATTGTCTCTTCTTCCTCTTCCTTTCCCAATGACTAGAGCAAAACGCCTCATGTGGTTATTGAACTTTTTTTTCTTCTTATAGGTGATGTCGTTAAACTCCCTTCTCATGTGACATGGGCAACTTGTGAAGTCTTAGGTGCGCTTCCTTGGTCCCTTTCTTCCTTTGCTCCCACAGCATACTTGTACCAAGTCTGTCAACACAAGAATAGGTGCATCTGTTGAGTCCAAGTAATAGAGTTCACAAAGCCATACCTATAGAATGGTAACTTATGTTCCAAAATTAGGGTTTAGTCATTGGGATCATTGAGAATTGAATGGCTTAGCTTATATAGGATTTGGAGAGGATTGATGAAATATTTTTTCATCGTGTATGAAAAATTTGTCTATTTTTTTAGTTCATTTCTCTCTTCAATAATGTTTCATGATGTTTGAAAAAGCAACCATGTAACTTGTACTAAATGATCCTGTAACAAATATTTAGGTGAAAATGCTTGAAGCTCTAAAAGACATTGAGATCGCTTCCAGACTAGTGGGTTTTGATAGAGATGATGATATGTCTTTTGATGAAAAATATGAGAAGCTTCAATGTGGTATTACTCCATTGTCACATGATAGTGAAGACTACAAGCTGGTCAAGAAATATCTTCTTAATACCCATGCTCCAACTCACAAGGTGTGTGCGCTTTTTCTTCAAAATGAACTTTTCTTTGTATGGACTTCTCACCATTTTTGTTTGATTTCTTTTCCTTGGTTCACAGGATTGGTCCCTTGAACTTGAAGAAGTTTTTGTACTTGAAAGAGTAGGAGAGTGTGATAAGTTTGCACAATTTAAAGATATGAAAAATAAGATGCTGCTGTGGCATGGTATGCTGTTTTTTTATTTTTAAGAACACTATCTATTAATTCATGAGCAATGTTCTTGCCAGACAAGATATTACATTTCTCAAAAATCCAAAAATGGCTTTTGCCACTAACTCCAGCAAAGTTGGCTAATATTTGTGCAGTTGAGTTACAATCTCTTTTTACATAATGATAATCATTAACAATCAATATAATAAATAACAAAGGTTATAAACAGTTATCAAATTAAGTATAACTATATGATAACATTCTTCTATCCTTGATTCTTAATTTGTATCAGGCCATTTAGCAATGCTAAATTTATACATGTAAAGAGCAATTTTCTTGAAATATAAATAGCTAGCATTGGTATCTTACCATTTGAATCTTGCAATATAAATCAGCCACCTGTATCTTTGTTGCTTGAAAGAAATGATCCATCGTAAGATAGCTATAATTCATCATAATGAAAGGATGCCTGTAATTGGGAATATAATTGGAGATGATTAAACTTAACCATCCTTTCCACACGTTCATAGGCTTTAGTAAAGGATAAAACTCTGCTCCAAATAATTTAGGTGAAGAAGAAATACTTTAATCATCATTTCTATTTAAACATAACAATGGCAGTTAACAAGATAGTTTTAGATTATCTGTTAATGTCATTATCCTCTAACATTCACAAAACAGAAGCCCAAGTATTGAAAAAATTGAAACTTCACTGGTAAAGACCAATATGATAAAACATATCACATGTAACGAAGATAATGTTCTGTAGAATCCCTCTCCATAGGCCCTCCAATGGATAACCAAAGGATCTAAGGTTCGAATCTTAATTGCGGCGCACTGCAGGGAATTTTTCCTCCAGTGAGAAGCGGGCCTAAGAATGCTGATCATTTGGATGAGCCTCCATTAGCGCTTCCCGATTTATCCTGGTGGCCGGTGGGAAACTTCCGTGGGGCCGTGCCGGTCACTCCAGGTCCGACGTTACCCGACCTGGTTAATCATTTTTTTTTATAAAATCCCTCTCCATTCCACATAATAACAAAGACTATCATAATAGTGCAGAATATTGGAAATATATTTACTGGTTGGAAGTCTTTGTCTCGGCGTTGTCCATAGGAAGAATTTGACCTTTTTCCAGCTGTTGGTAACTATCAAATCATCTCCCAACCCTTGCAAGCTTCAACATTTGAAGTAACACTATGTGTTCAATGCATGCATGGTCTTCTGTTAATATTTGTCGAAGTATCTTAAATCTAGCTACTGCTAAACTTGTGAGTTTTCATTAGTTTAAAAGAGTTTTTTTACTTGACTGGTTGAATATTTCCTTGTAGAATATCATCACATATCTTTTACAGAAACTTGGTTACTCGTGTCACCGAATGGTGACAGCTGGTTTTTATGTTGGCAAAAAAAATTTAGCTCGAGGATAGAATGTTAATTATATCATAAATTGTTGTTGATGATTTTTTAGATATGTTCTGTGGCTTGGTTGTTGTCTTCTGTGAAGTAGTACATCCCACCCACAAATCTTACATCTGTCTTATACTATACCACAGTTTTATTCTTCACTATGGTTTATGGTTGTTACTTCCCTTCCAAAAGAAGAATTACACTATCTAACTTGTTTTTTTGTTGGAACTTGGACATGGATTTTGAGTATATATGCAACTAATTTTTTCTCTACTTTTCATTAACCTTGTGAGAAATTCTGATCCACCTTTGCTTTATTATGTTGTAGCATCAATTTCATCTTAACCATAACTGTATGTGCTTATTTAATGACAGGTTCACGTTTGACTAACTTTGTGGGAATTCTTAGCCAAGGACTGAGAATTGCACCTCCAGAAGCTCCAGCAACTGGCTACATGGTTCTCTCTTGTTTTTTCCCCTTATCTTTGTGTTCAAGTGGTGTGTGTGTTGGCTATGCCTATGCAGGTTTTTGTGTGTGCAACTATTCTAGTTTAATGTAGTTGGCCATGTTGGGTCTTCTTAGGTTTCACTATTTGAGCAATGAAAGAAAACTCAAAATGGGGCCCTTGACTTGTAGAATTGGTTCCACATTTGGGTGTTATTGCCTATGTAAGGGGAGGTTTGATTGAGTCCATAAACTATTTACCTATTTCTCTATATGCAATTTTAACTTAGCTATGCCTCACTGCTGTCTATTAAATTGAGCATATATATGGCTTGGGTGGTCTTTCTGAATTCTGATTGGTGATTAGCAATAACATTTAGGGTTATGAATATGGATGGTTATTGTTTAATTGACTATTGGCTGTTTCTTTGAGATATAAATATGCTAGTGTCAAGTTATATTGTGTTTGCATTTACATTTATGTTTGTCATCTTAAATTTGCAAGTACAACGACATTTACTTTGCGAGTCGTCATTTTATGAGCACTATGTAGTGATGCTTACTGCTATTTGTTATAATAGTCTCTTTGATTTTGGCAGTTTGGCAAAGGTATTTACTTTGCTGACCTAGTAAGTAAGAGTGCACAATATTGCTATGTGGACAAGAATGATCCTGTAGGTTTAATGCTTCTCAGTGAAGTTGCTCTGGGAGAGATGCACGAGCTCAAGAAAGCTACGGTGATTTCCACTCTTAATTCATAGTATTTTCGTTACTGCATCAGAAAATAAATAAATAAAGTTACCATACCGCATTAGGTTTTAGCCTTGACTGACTGATTCTTTTTGATGATTTGAATTCCATTCCTGCTCTCACATGTATTCTTTTCTCTTGTAGTATATGGATAAGCTGCCAAAAGGGAAACATTCAACTAAAGGATTGGGAAAGACCGTGCCACTGCAATCTGAGTTTGAGATGTGGAGGGATCAAGTGGTCGTGCCCTGTGGCAAGCCTGTTTCATCACCTATCCGAGCATCAGAGTTACTTTACAATGAGTACATCGTCTATAATATGGCTCAGGTTGGCTGCTGACACTTGTTTAGATCAGTGTATTGGTCGACCTCAGTTGTAGTCTATTCTGTATATCTTGTGACAGAAATAGCTTATCTGAATCAAGTATTGTGACAGGTCAAGATGCAGTTTTTATTGAAAGTTCGGTTTCATCACAAAAGGTGAGAAAGCTGGGTGTGGTGTAGGTGTCTGATGTCGAGACCTTACTTTTGGGGGACCTGGGGTCAAAGTGTGGTGTTCAATTTTTGGCCCTCGTATTTGGTGCTTCAACTTGTTACAAGCATCAAGATTTTGGCACAATTCGACAGTATTTGCTACTCAATGGACTTGGTTGTAAATAAGTTGTCTGTGTTGATACTAGCACCTGTAAATATGGCCACCTTTGCTGTAAAAATGGTCATTTACTAGTTTATTAGTATTCTCCTAGTTAACTTATCTTTGTTCCAGTCTCTTCAATGATGATCTTTTAATTTTTTTTAAGATTTTGAACTTATTTGTTTCTTGAGTATGTGATCGCTAAGTGCAAAATAGTTTCTTCAATATTTATACCAATATTTTGCCAACAATAGAGGAATACAGTTGGTTTCTTATACTTGATTATTTAAAAAATGCTTAGTTTGATACCTTGGGATAAGTACATATTTAGGTTCATAGAATAACATTCGGATATCTACTGGAGCTGAAACTTAAGAAAAAGTGATAATTGTTCATTTTTATTGAGAAATTCCTGAAATCCTCGTCATTGTGATTCATTCTAGGACTTTCTATTGTCAAGACGAGCAATTTAGGAACATTAAAATGCTAGAAATTCTACAGGGGACTTTGTGGTGGTTTGGAATCAGATTTTTACTAGTTCCTTTCTTATTATGTTTGATGAAATGGAAATCGATTACTGAGGTATATGTTGAGGTGGCAATGATGTCTGATCTGTCTCACGGTCTGACTTGAATGGTGTGGCTTCATAAAAGTACACTAGAAGAAACATTAGAGGCTGTCGGAGTTGTTTGGTGAAATCCCTTTCAGATTCAAGTAACTAGAATATAGTGGAAGCAACGGAGAGATTTTGAACTTTTGAATGATGCACGTCCTTGAGTACTTAAATGTGTAAGAGAAGTTAATTTTGTGGAGATCATAACCATAATCTCTAAGAAAATAGGGGTTGTTTTGATTGTGTTAGTTGTTTCTTAGTTTAATTGTCATTATGATGACGTTGATCTCTTGATTGTTGTTAGTTGAGTGTGGTGATCATGAAGAGGTCAATATTAGGTTGTGGGTCGTGTCAATAGAGATTGTTATTGATCGGAGAGCTCAGAAGGCTAAGTTAGATGGAGAGTTCGGGAGGCCAAGTTAGAGAGTTTGGGTGGTGAAGTTTGATGAGGAACTTGAGAGGCTAAGTTGGTTAGAGAGTTCTAGAATCGAACCCCGAGTACGGTTTGGTGCAATCATGTCTCAAGTATTGGTGTTTTGATATTAGAGTAATATTTAAATTGTGTAAAGATAAGATATGACATGGATATCAAGTACACGTACGTGCATCAAGATGAAATTTTGAGGATGGGATCTAGGCAATGTGAAATTTCAAAAGCATGAGGAAGCTTGGCAAAAGAAAGATCCAGAGATGCAAGAAAATCTCTTAGCAAGGTGAAGTCCAGAAAGTATGAAGGATCTCTTAGCATATAAAGGTAAGTCATGAGCAAGGAAAAAAACAAACAAACTTGGAATTCGGAGTCAAGTTAGCTAATCGATCAACTGGTATAAAAATATCAAGGTTAAAATTACAACCATAAACAGAGTTATTCAATTTGTGGTATTCTAAAACAGGGTATTGTAGTCAACTTGTAAACCTCAAATTTGATACCATTAACTAAATGAGGTTTTTAATTTATGGTATTAAAAAATATGGTACTGTCACATTTGTGGGGAGTTCAGTAGGAATTCAAGTGTGGCAAGTGCATGAGCGAAAGTCACCATAAGTGATGAATATAATTATTATCTCATGCATTTATCAACCGAGCTAGCCTTGAGGGCATTTAATTTGTGGTATTCAAGCTTTGTCGTATTGGGTCGATTGATATGCAATTATTGCCTTATGTAGCCAATCAAGTAATCAATTCTGACAAAATTGGAAATGAATAGAATGATTTTGTCGTTCTAGAATTAGCTTATTCAATTGCGTAGTCGATTGGAGCAATTGTATTTGATTGATAAAATAAAATCGCAAAATAGAGTTGTTGATCTGATGGTGATCATTAGCAATAATCTAATCTTTGTCAGTTACTATCAGAGCAATCAATTGATATTGACGAGCAATTGACTGGATAAATTTTGAAGTGAAAATGACCATAGCAAAAAGTCGTTGATCTAACAAATAATTGCCTTTGCAGGTAGTGCGATAGACTCATGATCTTTTAGCAATCAATTATGAATAGAATAGTAGAATGGTAACTACACACAATTCAAGGGAAAACTCTATAAATACAAGGCTTGGAGAAAGCTATACAAGACTTGGAGGTTCAAGGAGACTACTGAAACTCCTTATATTTACTACTCTTACTCTATTTGTGCTCGAGCTCTTATAATTTTTGTTCTTGTACTCTTAATTCCACATTATTACAATAGAAAGGTTTCTATTGGTGTAATCGATTTTTGGTCAAAGTTGATTAGGTTGATCAAACTCGAGTTGACTTGAGTTGAGTTTCGATGTTTGATCAATATGTTAGTTGGTTGAGTGAGACGTCAAGTAGGTCAAGGTTAACCGGATATTTGACAGTGAAGAAGTTTGAGTAGGCCATGATTGATCAGACACTTGACAGTCGGAACTCCAATAGGAAGTTGACATGAGGAAATTCCAAGTGGGTCATGATTGACTGGATATTTGGCGATTTGAAGTCCAAGTGAGTTGAGGTTGACCAAATATTTGTTTGAAGTGGGTCATGATTGACTGGACATTTGGCGGTTTGAAGTCCAAGTGGGTTGAGACTTCCTTCATCCTTAGTATAATTGGTGGCTTCCACAATCTCTAGGAAAATAGGGTTCCAATGTTTTTTTAATTTTAATTAATTATGGAAGCATTGATCGCTCAACCATTGTTGAAATCACCACTAGCTTTCTCCTTATTGAATATCTTCCGGAAGCAAAGAAACCTCTTACAACACCCATTGTTATACTAGCAATACAAAAAAAATCAAAGATACAAATGTGAACAATTTATATAAAATATTTTACATGAAAGAAACTTTACTTTGAGCGCTTTGTGATTGCTTTACAATGTCTCCCAAGGTCTTAAAATACAACAACACTTGTTTCCAAAATCCCTAAGAACCAACAACGAAAACCTCCTCAAAATCTTTCTTTTATAGCCTTTAGGTTGAGGCCAATTTTAGTCTATTTCATCACCATCAGTTAATTGCTCTATTGAATTTTACTATTATACCTGCAAAACGGCTCTTAATAACTCTATTTAACCATGAACAATCGACTGTTATTGTTCATCACTAGATTAATACTCAAATAGTCAGTCTTGTAGTTGACTCAGAAACCTTCTATTCATTGCTACAATGCCATTAGTTGACTGGTAAAACTCATCAATCAATTGATAGACAACCAGTCAAATCCCCAATTGAATTCTAAACTTTCTGTACATTCGAAACTAATCCACTCAACTGATCAACATAAGTCGAATTGATCAATTGATTTCCTAACTTTTTGTTTGCTAACTGATCAACAATCGTTTATTACTGTTCATCAATCATCTATTACTATAGTAGAAATAATCAAGTCGATCAACCGAGTTCTTGCTAATATATTGTTGTTACAGTTTGTCGACTTAACTATTCATCAATCGACTAATACTATAACACAATTATTATTCTTAATTATTATTTATAGTCCATGATTATTGTTCATAATTACTATAGCACAATCGATTAATATTGTTCACAGTTGATTGATACACTATCAAGTGCCGAAAATAGGATTGAGCAAAATTTTGAGTAAATCGAACAAACCAACCAAACCGACCGAATTTAAAAATTCAGTTTGGTTAATTCAAAATTTTGGTTTTTTTTTTAAAAATGGTTAATTTAGGTTATTCGGTTCGATTTTGATTTTAAAAGTTGTTATTTGATTAAATCAAAGAAACCGAACTTAAATCCCTAAATCTCCTAAACTCCTCACCCGACTTCTCCTTCACGTGACTTCTCCTCGTCCTCACCCTTGTCCCCGCGACAACCGATGCCCGTTGGATCCTCGTTCTTCTGTTCGATGCCCTTTCCCCTCTTCTTCAACAACCCCAGCATCGATCGAGATGTCTCGACAACCACAACACAAGAGGAGGGCGGATCGGGCGAGAAGACCTCCATGATCGGAGAGGAAGCGGGCGATCCAGACCTCCCCTGCTCTATCTCAACTCGATCCTCAGCCCTCTCGCTTGTGACTCCACATCTCATGATCCTCAGCCCTCCCCTCCCGTCGCTGCGGCGCCCTTCTGCCCTAAATTTGAGGGGAAGAGGAAGGAGGAGGGGAAGGAGGAGAGAAAGACCCAAGCTTGTGGTTAGATTTCTTAGATTCTGGATGGACTTCTTTTTCAATTCCTCCCTCTACTCCTTTCCACCTCCATGGCCGCGCTAGAGTGGGCTCTACCCTTGTAGTAGCAGTCCTCATAGCAACAATGGCTCTCTACTGGAGAAGATTCGCTGACGCTGAGGGAGTCGGTGGTTATAAAGTAACGATGAAGACGAGGAATTTTTCAAATGGATCACCGACTCTTGCTTCTTCTACTCCTCTTCCTCATGGCGATCGCCACCATTCGAGGAGCTCAGGGACAGTCGCTAGGTGCTACACAAACTATGCATTCTACCTCCCAATTTCTACTCCATGCCCCATGCAACTTAGCTCTTTATCTTCAACTTCACATTTGAAAAAAGTTCGGTTAATTCGATCAAAAATTAAATTAATCGATATTTTATCGGTTTGGTTATATCATTTTTTTTTTTAATTCGGTTGGTTTGGTTTGTTCAATTTTTTTTTGTTTTGTTCGATTTCGATTAATTCGGTTCGATCGGTCCAATTTTAACCGAATACTCAGCCCTAGCTGAAAACCTCCTCAAACTTTAATTTCAAGGTTTATGGTACATTAGTCGACTAATATATTCTATTAATCGACTGATATTCTTGTTTCAACTTTATCAAAGATGAATTCTCGCCTTTCTTAATATCCTGTTGACTTTAACCTATCAATAATTTCTTTGTACAACATCCAATCAACCTTGACCTGTTAGGACTTCCCGTTGCTTAACATTTAATCAACCTTGATCTATTGAGACTTTATCATTGTCTAGCATCCAACCAACCTTGACCTACCAAGACTTCTCATCTCCTCGTCTTGTGCCTAACATCTGGTCCTGTCAAGACTTCCCTTATTGCCAAATGTCCAGTCAAGTGTCCAGTCAATTGGTGGCTTCCACAATCTCTAGGTAGGTCATGATTGACTGGACATTTGGCGGTTTGAAGTCCAAGTGGGTTGAGGCTTCCTTCATCCTTAGTATAATTGGTGGCTTCCACAATCTCTAGGAAAATAGGGTTCCAATGTTTTTTTAATTTTAATTAATTATGGAAGCATTGATCGCTCAACCATTGTTGGCCTAGTATAGCGATCATGGAGGAGCCGCCACATCAACCCAAAATTGTTACTAAACAAATAGCTAGAGAGACTGAGTTAGATGGAGGGCTTGGGGGGTAAAGTTAGATAGAGAACTTAGGAGGCTGAGCTAGATAGAGTGTTCAGGTGGCCAAACTAGATAAAGAACTTAGGAGGCTAGGTTAGTTGCAGAGTTTGGGAGCTAACTTGATGTGTGCAAACCGCAAGTGCACAGTTGTCGTCAAGTAATAAAACATTATCGAACCCACAAGGATTGGAAAATTGAGTACTGGTCAAGTTAGCAAAATAATTTATCTAGAGAATCGTAAATTGTGTGAATTAAGAGAAAGAGAGAGTGTGAGAGAGAAAATCTAGAGCTCATATCGCAAGAGGGCAAGGGTGAAATCCAAAATTGAGGGAATGATCCTAATATTTCGGTTTCGCCAAGATGATCGTTGACATCCTAAGTATTATTTACTTTCCTATCTCTATGTTTGTTCACATGTAGGTAGTCTATTCCGACTTACCGATATAGACTTTTGGAATTATACCGGTGTGTCTACCCAAACGCAATGCCCACTTTTGAGGCGACATTGTTAGTATGACCGCTTTTGTAGGGAGGCCCTTGTGCCGAGAACCCCACGGTCCCCTAGTTGCCCTCCTTTATTTAGTGATTCTGAATTGGGGTAAACACATTATACTCTATGATAGCTAATGGATCCCATTTTGGGGAAAAAAAATCTAATACCTATCGTGGCATACTAGCCTACTTTCGTGACCGACTCTTAACGTCTCGGTTATCTATGGGTCGGAGATTTGTATTCACCTTTTGGTAATTCCTCGCATCCCATGAGATACGAAGGTGCAGGTTAGTGTCACAATCATGTATGCACAATAGAGCCAAACCATGGAATAAACATATCATGCAATAGGGAAAGATAAACAATAACATAAATCGAATGTCAGCAATTATATCAAACTACTCCCTAATTCTAGAATCAAGAGATCTACTCCATGGAGATAGAATTACAACTAAGAGACATGAATGACATCATCTACAACTCAAAACTGAAAGTAAAGAGAGAGAAGGCTTATCGAGATGGTTGTCGATCTTCGGAAGGAACTCCAAGCTCCAATCGATAGACGGATCACTTCGATGGCTCTTGGAATGACGACTCTAGGATTCCCTAGAATAGGGAAAACCCTCCTCTAGGGAAGGGGGTAGAGCCCTGGTCCCCGATGACCTAACAAGAGTTTCCTTGATCCTTTTATAGCTTCCCCAAGCCTTCCCAATCAATTTAACATTGTTGAAATCATTGAAGCACGGTTAAAATGAGGATTTTGGCCATTAGACTCAGTTTCCACGCGTTCCACCCTAAACCAAACTTGTAGATCTTGAAATTATTTTCAATTTGATAGGTCGTAGGACCCATGGATCGACTCAAGCTAAAAGTTATGCCCGTTCGAAGTTTGGTCTGTTCTTAGGCCTCCTCGAGATAGATTGACATGGCCGTGCCTAAATCTAGTGGAGAGGCACGGTCTTGCAAGAGAGGCATGACAAGGCCAGTTGAGCTTGGGATGACTTTATAGCTTCCGAATGGGGCACGACCGTGCCTGGGAGGCACGACTTGCCTGTGTTGCCTTCGGGAGAGAAGCACGATCGTGCTAGAGAGGCACGACTGGGCCATGGTGAGCTCAGGAGGTCTTTGTAGCTTTTGGCGGGGCACGACCATGCTTGGGATGCACAACCAGCCCGTGTTGGCTGCTGTTGCTCTTGTTTTCACTCCATTCTTAATTTAACTTCGGCCATAGGAATATTCCCATGTCATGGGACAATACCAGAGTGTGTTTCTTGCTCCAAATCCACATTCCAAGGGTTTTATGCTCCACTTTTGCTCCAAATTCACGTCCTATCAATATAAAATTGTAAAGAGCAGATCTCTAAACAAGAAACACAAAAATAATAAAAAGAAGATGTATGTATGCAAAATATGCTCATAAAATGACATAGAATGCACGCAAAATAATTCTAAAAACCATGCATGAAATACATTCATCAAATACCCCCAGACTTAAACCTTTACTTATCCTCAAGCAAAACCTGCAATTTAGATCTATGTGTGTAAATGATGCATCATAATACTTAGTGAATCAGTCTAGTCCTATCATGTCATTCACTAATGAGCAAGATAATCAAATTATCCAAGTGTAGTCTGACTAAAAGTTCTTTGTGGTCAGTGTAAAATGTGGCTTAACTTTTATAAGTGTCAATCTCTAATCCTAGTCAAGTTGTCATCTAACCGTGTTCCTAATACTTCCAGCGATAGACACTTATCTGTCACACTCAAAGTTCATCCCCCAAAAGTGTTATGCACTGTCTATACAAGGTCTCAAAGGAATACTCGATATCAAGAGAAATATGACACATTTTTCCAATAATCTAACTCGGTCTCAAAGGGGTACCTTATTAGTTTTCACTCAAGACAATTATTTTTTATCCCATACTCTTTTTCTCTTTTTTTTCACAAGGTGCAATACTGGAACAACCTTTTCTTTTTTCAACTCAATCTTTTTCTCTCTTATTTTTTCTAGGATTTTAATTTTTTCTAATGAGTATCATGATTCGAGTTTATCCAGTAACCAAAATACAATTGAGAGGTCACCTAGGAGACGAGAGTACTAGTCAAGTTCTATGAATTATGCCTATTCTCAACTATATCACTATCAAAATCAAACATAAGTATAAAGAGATCCTAAACAACTAGGCTAACACCAAAACTCATACGACAAAAATATGCTCATGTCATGCTACTACTGATAGAAGAAGATAAATCGCTAAGCATAGTAGCATACTATCACACAACATAAAAATCTAGAGTCATCATGCTAATGTCGTGCTATAAGGAACAAACAAGAAATGTATGATGACATAGTAACATAATATGATGATGCAACAAAAGAAAATTTTATGATGTAAAAAAAACATGATAAAACTAACAAAAATAAACTAAATACCAACAAACTAGCTAAACCACCCCTAGACTTGAATTTTTCATTGTCCTTAATGATTATAAAATATATTATAGAGGAGGTGGAAAAAAGAGAAAAGTTAGGGAGGTTACCAAGTGATGTGTGTCATGCGTACAAGTCATTCCACTATCGGTGTTACTACTCCATCTAGCAATTGCGCTTCTCTCTAATGGTGGAGAGGGTAATCATCATCTTTGAAAAATCATACGCCGAATGCCCTACAAAAAAACTAGCAAAAGAAAGAAAATAGTGTTTACGTAGGGTGACTCATGTGGATAGGTGAGGTGGGGCTCCGTATCAAAAGGCTTAGGGGATGGGGTAATTGGTCCTTAAGAAGTCGACAGTAAAAGAAATCACCATCCCAAGCATCCATTACAATGTAGGCCTCTATATCAATTCTCGAGCTACCTCTAGCATCCTCAAGTCATAATCAAGGGTTCGGGTTATAGTAGTGATTAATTCTTGAATGACAATATTCCTCGATTACGAGGTAATTTAAAATCAAATCAAATTCCTCTAAGGTCACATGATGATCATTTTTAAACAACTAAAAAGTAATTTGACATTCTTGACATCCTTTACCTTGTAAAATATTAACTTCCACCGAATTCAAGAATTCAAGGGTAATCCTAAGATAAGTAGGATACGTTATACTCATCAATTCGTTCCATCCTACTCGACTTATCATTTAATCAATATCATCCCTAAGGGTTAGGATGGAACGAATTGATCAAGTAGAACAACTTTTCAATTCATTCCATCCTACTCGACTTATACTTGACTTATAAGTAGAACTGATGAGTATAAGTAGAACGACTTTGACAATATGACTTTTCAATTCATTCCATCCTACTCAACTTATACCCATCAAGTCATTCTATGATTAGCAATCCCAAAAAAAAAGAAGCAAAAGGAGTTAGAATCATTACCCTTGTCGCGTGCTTTGTCCTTGACCTTTGTTGTGCGAGCTTGATCCCTTCCTATGTCATTGGAGCATCTTTATCCTAAATAAAGTTTTTCTGAGCTTCAAAAAGGTCTTGTAAATGGCATGTTTCAGTTATGAAATTGAATCATTACATATTGAATCTGGTATCGAATCGTAGATGTTCGAAAGATCTTTGAAAGATCTTCGATTTAAGTGGTTGTACACTCCATAGATCATCCCGGATCAAAAGTTATGGTTGTTTGAAAAATTATCTGTAGTGAGAAATGACCATGTTTAAATCTATTTGTGCATATACGGTCGTGCTCGGGGGCATGGCCAGCCCATGTTGTTTACTATTTTTGCAGCCAGAATGTGGCACGACTGTGGTTCTTGACATGGCCTACCCGTGCGCATCACTGGAAACCTTCCCACACCCGTGGAGGTTGCCACGACTAGCTCGTGGATCCCTCTAGCCCTGAAGTAAAAGTAAAAGTTAAAACTACAAAATAAAAGAAAAACTTAAATGAAAACAAAGAAAGAAACTTGGTTTGCCTTCCAAGAAGCGCTTGTTTTGTTGGTGAAATCAACCTTTAGGGTTTTGATATTTTTTTGACAATATGTTTAATAAATTTTTGTCAAGGTTGACCTAGACAAGTGAGAAATTTAGTTAGGTCAAGGTTAACCAGATGACTAGCAAAGTGAAAAGTCTAGTCAGGTTAAGGTTGATCAGATGACTAGCAAAGTGAGAAGTCTAGTCAAGTTAAGGTTGACTAGATGACTAGCAAAGTGAGAAGTCTAGTCAGGTTAAGTGTTACATACCACAAGTGCACGACAACGTCGTCAGTACTATAAAAGATTATCGTATCCACAAGGACTGTTGATTAAACACTAGTGATTTCACAAAGTAAGTTATTTAGACAATCAAAGTTGGCTTGAGTGCTTGAAAGCTAAAGATTTAGAGAGAAAGAGAGAAAGAGAGAGGGAAGGTTGAGAGAAAGAGAGAGAAGGTTGAGAAGTTGGCTTAGGGAGGGTTTTGATTTCATTATGATGCTAGTTAATGTCTCTATAATATATTCATCTCCTTATCCTCCATACTTACTCCTATGTAGCAAGGGTTATCCCTATGTCAAGGTCATTTAATCTAGAAAATGGGTAAGTGTCGATGCCCTTTGTCACTAAGGGTATAATAGTTCGGTTGAATGAGAATCCTTTGTCACTGAGGATCTCCCAATTATCTAGTCTAGTATAAACCTTAATATAGAGGCAAATCCCTTACATCTACATGCATTACTCATCTACATCTACATGCATTACTCATACATCTACATGCATTACTCCCAATTATCTCCCAAGGGTTTGCTTGACCCTCCCCCAATAGTCAGATTTGGCAGATTTATTAGGCTCCGCTAAAATAGATTTTTCACCTATTAGATCACCTTATCTCGAGTTGAAGTTTGAACTAAAGTTGTATCTCTTGAAATTATCTTCAATTTGAGAGTTTATTTGACCCAAAACTCTAACTGAGCCGAAATTTATAATAGTTTAAAGTTTGGTTTGCAAATTTGGCGAAGCAGGAGACATGATCGTGCCAAGGAGGCACGGTCTTCCTTTTTAGCATGACTAGATGATGGATTATTCTGTTGGACTTTGAATAAAAGTTGTATATCTTGAAGTTATCTACGTTTTAGAAGTTGATTTAGACCCAAATTTTAACTGTATGCAAAGTTATGACCGTTCTATGTTTCATCTGCAGGCTGCCTAAAATCCAACATGGCCTCTGCTTTTCAGCTCACACGGCCGTGTCTGGGAGACACACCCTGGACTTGAGGTTGAAATGGGTGGAGGCACGACCGTGACTTGAGGCTGAAATGGGTGGAGGCATGGCCGTGCCTATGAGGCACGACCCAGGTTTGAGGATGCACTGTAGGTGAGACATGACCATGTATGGGAGACACGACCATGACTCAAGCTTGCCCAATATTGACACACGACCGTGTATGTGACACTGCCTTGACCTCCTTCATATGTGTCACACAACCATGTCTAGTAGACATGACCTTGCCTTAAGCTTCTATTGCACCTGAGGCACCCCCGTGCCTGGGGAGGCACGACCTGAGCTCTGGCCGTGCCTAGGGGGCACGACTAGGGTTTTTCTTGGTTGCTCTGCTTTTTTGCTCTACTATGCGTAAAAGTTTTGTTTCGCTCCAAAATGCATCCTATAGATGAAAACACGAAAAGAGTAGATCTCTGAACAATATAGAGTAAAAAGCATGATAACATAATAAAATAAAGTGAGATAGTGTAGATCATGTCAATGAATTATAAGAAGATGTGCATCGAACAATGCATAAAAAGATATATAATCTATGAACATCACACCCCCAGACTTAAACCTTTGCTTGTCCTCAAGCAAAAACCTGTAATCTAGATTC
>JBBUKS010148719.1:0-24979 GCA_038050645.1 Hedychium gardnerianum
ACATCAAACGAGGAAGAGGAAGACCAAAAAAGACTTGGTTAGCAATAATAAAACAAGATAAAATTTATTTAAATATAAATGATGATATAGTAGGGGATAGAGCTCAATGGCATAAAAGGATCCATATAGCCGACCCCACATAGTGAGATAAGGCTCGGTTGTTGTTGTTGTTGTTGTTGTTGTTGTAAATGTATTAAACATTCAAGATGATTTGTTCTTGATAAAGTTTATACTGATATGGATAGGGATGAATTTTGCAATAAAAAAAAAACAATCAAGCTGCACCTAATGGACTTTGGAGGTGTTCACTGAATGAGTTAAGGAACTTGCAAATGAAATATCATGCAATAGAACAAGGATGTCAGAGAAGTAATGTAGTTATAGAAGATGGATAACCAAATGTGCAACTTTTATTAGCTCTTCTTTGGCTTCCAACTTGATAGTCTGATGCATTTGGAAATCAATGTTTCTTTTTTCAATATAATTCTATGAAATCTACTAAATGATAGATTTACGGATCTTGTATGGATCTGTTATTCCTTATGATCCAGTGCAAGTAAACTGATAATATATGACTACTTGTCTATCTTAATTTGATATTATGTGGTGTAAATTGATAATATATGACTACTTGTTGGTCTCAATTTGATATTATGTTTGCTCTCTCAGATTATTTTGGAACTCAGTCATTTTATAGTTGAGCGCAAGTGTGTCCTTGAGTGTGTCAGAGTGCGTCTTTCAGCTTGTATCTTGTAACTCAAATCACCTAACAGTTGAGTGTAGGGATGTATGTGTTTGCGCTATCTTTTTCATCTTGTATTCTGTAACTTAATCACCTTATAGTTGTCTGTAGAGGTGTCTTTGTGTATGTGTGTGGTGGTGGTGGTGTCTTTGTGCATACACCTTATATGAGTGTATGTGGTTTAGAAAACACAGGTTGTGAGTATATATGTCAGCTCTTTCAGTCTGTATTTTTTAGCTCAATCACCGTAGTGTGTTGGAGTTTAAAAAGTGCAAGCTTTGTGTGTATTATGCCAGATTGGCACTTTCAGCTTGTATTTTGTTACTCACCTTATAGTTGAGTAGGCTTTACAATATTTGTATTTTCTTTTATCTCACTCTCCCTTCATCTCTCTCAGAAATGTAGTCACCTGGTTATTGTGCACATGCTGCTGGCATAGTTGGTGATGCCAATGGTTTTTAAAAATCTGGTTAATCCTTTCAGTTTGTATTTTGTTAACTGAATCACTATACAGTATAGGTGTTTCAACAGCACAGGCTGCGTGTGAGAGAGAGATTGGATCTCTTGACCTGCATTTTGTAACTCAATCACAGGATGTGTCTATGTGCCAGATTGACATTTTAAGCTTGTATTTTGTTACTCAATCACCTTATGATTCAGTAGGCTTTACTACAATATTTGTATTATTTTTTTATCTCACTCTCCATCTTTCTCACACACATATCCACCTGGTTATTGTGCATATGCCGCTGGCATAGTCGGTGACGCCAGTGATTTTAAAAATCTCCATGTCACTATTTGTCATCCTTGCCCAATATACTATACAATTTAGAATGTGAACAACATTGACTATAGAAAGGTAATATTCTTTTCCTTTTTGTTTTCCAAGAAATAATTTATAGAACATGCATTCATATAACCTGTCACCTGTCATGCATGTTGAGTGATTTTGCTCAGAATATATGGTTTGTGTTACTGGTTTTAATTAGTCTACACTGAAGAGATTTAATTATGTTATGTTACTGTTATTTCTTATGCAAGCATGGAATTACTGATATTCTGGCCGTATGTAGTGGATATGGCATTGCTGCGCAGGCATTGACTGCAGTCATTAAGGCACACGATGGGCGGGGGCCTCAGACAAAGTTAACAAAGAGTATTCTTGACATGCTCGAACTCACTTCACCAGATGAACTGATTGGGTACTAGTTCAACTTTCCTACATAATATTGACCACTATGATGTAATCTACTTGCTGAAAATTTAGCTACGGTAGTAAGTATTCAAAGGACTATTTTCACCAACCCTTAAACTAGTCAACCATGTAGCTGCACATTCTTTTCCAATACTAACTTCTTGAGATGAGTTCATAGAATCTCTTTTATCTGTACGAGACAGGTGGACTTATGCTGATTCTTCTTGGGCTCGTATTGCCGCATTGGTTCCCACTGTGGTATCCACTGCTGAAGATGGTGATGAAGTTGCAAATAAGATTCTATGTGATTCTGTTCAAGAGTTGGCAGACAGTATTATAGCAGTTGTAAAGAGACTTAGATTGTGTGGCGAAGGTGAAGTGCGACATACTACTGATCATGCTGAATGAAAATTCTATTAAATCTTTACGTGCTATTTAACTTCTTTCATGTCCAACACATCTCCATGTTGATTAAAGGTCTTTTTTTCCTTTTTTTTTTGTTTGCAGATGGCAAGGATGCTTTCCCACTCGTAATGGTTGGCGGTGTTCTTGAAGCTAATAAGAGATGGGATATTGGTAAGGAAGTTGTGAAGTGCATTTCCAAGGTTTTTCCAGGAGCTCTACCTATTCGACCTGAGGTACCAAATCAACTATATTTTCTCCCTTCTGTTAGATTTTGACATTCAAGTGTTTTTTTTTAAAATGTCCTTGTATGATTCTTTCCAGTTCCATCTCTAGATTTATATTAGCTTCTACATACAAACTCCTGGCTCATGTTTACATAATCCTGTTCCTTCCTGAGAGAGAAGACTATCATGTTCAAATACATCAAAAAAAATTTCCTGCTCTCTCATACACATATCTCAACTACAATTATTATGTACAAAATTCAAATAGTAAAAAAGTGTCGCAGAATCTTCACAATTTCACTGACATGAAAGAAACTGGTTTTTCAAAGTTAACAGATTAAGTTCATTAATTTTAGAGTATGGATCTTTTTATCATGGCACATGGGCAACATACGATATTCGAGATGTGCAGCATAAATGATGTACATCTTCTTGCGTCTTTAACTGGAAATGGATACTTGCATTTAGTAGCTACGTTTCGGGTTTCTAATATTCTGTTTCTGCCATGACATACTTCGATTGTTCTTTTGTTTCTTGCAGGTAGAACCAGCAGTAGGTGCTGCATTAGTAGCCTGGAATCGATATATCAGGGGAATTAAAGATGTACAGGAAGAAGCTGATTCCCCTCAACTCTCTGTCACATAGTAATACATCTATCGCAGCTGAATGATCATTAAAAATGACATTCTTTTCTCTTGCAAAGATTTCCCTGTAAATGAGAATCGATTAGGTTGGACCTAAATTTGTATTTCATAACTGGTGTTCTTCTTAACAAGATCCATATATAATAATCCTGGTTTCTTCTTCCTATTTTTTCTTTCTTTACTTGTCCCTAGACTAATAAAAGGGTAATTTGATGTACAAAGTTTCCACTAATATGGGATCAGATCATATTTGGTATATTGTATGTAGTTTTATTTTATATTGTAAGAGATTATTATTGCGACTTGAATCTATGATTATAAGATCACATGATAATAATTTTACTATTGCACCCGGACTCTCTTTCTTGTCCCTAGACTAATTCATGTTTTTTTTGAAAAAAATGTTTAATCATGATTATCACTAAAATTGACACATAATGCACATTTAAGTTCACATGGACTTGCTTGCCCTCACCATGATCATGATAACATTTACTATGGTTTAGCAATATTCAACTAATTGCACTTTGAAATGGTCATACAACTCTGGCTCAACCCTCTCTCTTTAGATTTTCTTTTAAAAAATATTTTTTTATTACATATTTTCTCATTCAAACTTAAGTAAATTTTCTTGATTTGCAAATTAAAGTTTTGTTTCTGAAATTAGAGCAAGCTAAAACTATAATCGCGTGAAAAAAATATGTAAGTGAAATGATAGTTGGGCCAAATGATAATATATTTACTAATTTATTAAATATTTTCAATTATATAATTTTATTTTTTATTTTACATTTGTTTGATGTTATAAAAAGTATATAAATTTTGAAAAGAGTGAATTTTAAAGTCAATAATGATATTAGAATGATTTTTTCGACATTGTGATAAAAAAACAATAATTGTTAAGGAAGGTGGACCCTCTAATTAAAATCAATCATAATCTTTTAAATTATTAGTAACATAAAATAAATAATAATTTATGTCTTGTCATAAATAAAATCAATCACGACCTACAATAAAATCAAGTTGTCAAATTGAAAATCTCATTCCATAAAAAAAAAATTATAAAATATATTTGAAAAAACTTATGATGTTAAATTTCAAAAATTAATATTAATATGATATTAATTTTTAAAAGTTAACATCATACTAATATTAATATTTGAAATTCAATATTACAGTGATGTTATATTTAAAATCTGTACCATAATGATCGACAAGAGAGGTAAAATAAAAATTAAGCTTGCACATTGAGAAATTTGAAAGTTAAATAATTTTTTGAAAATACCGTAACTTTAAATGTACCCTTTGATGAATTGCGCAATGAAAATGATAATGTGGCATAACACTTTAATTTTTGTTAGGGTTAGAGATAATAAAATAGCCGAGGTAAGATAAACGAGTTTATAAAATAAATCAAGTTGTGTTCTTGATTGGTTTCTTTTTTACTATTTCCTTCACTGAAGAACGTCTTATTTCAATTTCAAATTAAAATCACTCAAAGTGAACTCAAATTTAAATTATTTTAAATTATAATTTGATTATGTTCGAATTAAGATTTGAACAATTTAAATCGAATTTATCACATATATTTTTCAAATTCGAATTCAAATATTAATATTTTTATACTATTCGTTTTGATTATTTTTAAAATTAAAATTCAAATATCAATATTTTTATATTATTTATCTATTAATTTGCACCCCTCGCATCAAGCATGGAATGCTTTTTAAGTACTCTCGGGGCATGATATGATAATAAGCAGTAAGAATGATTCTCATATAGCGAGGATTCAAATCTTATACTAAATATTTCAAATTTTCATGGAGTTCGAACTACCGGCGATGCTAGGGTGAGATGCAAGGATCATTTATCTGTGCTTTTTAGATTTATATAGTAACCAGTTGTGGAACCGGATTTTCCACTTTCAGAATTAGTTGAATCCAAGACGAAATACTTGGATTAAAATAAATAAATAAATAAATAAATTAAAATGCTTTCCAGGTATTTTGTTTGCCAGAAGAGTCAGCAGGTCATGCCTTGCCCATGGCTGCATCAGTTGCAGGTCCCCAAGAACATTGATGATACGTGCCAGAAGAGTTAGAAAACATGTTTTTGTAAGGAGAATTCAAAAGAAATCTCCACGGAGTGCACAGTAGCCTGATTCCACACTCTGCCATCAGAAGCTCGAGAGACACACGACCAGATGGGGCAGCAGCAGAGCATGAAACTGAGAAAAGGGATCATGAAACTGAGAGAGGCCTCTCTGGTGGCGATGGGGCCCCAGCCAAGGATTTGGAAGGGCCATGAAATCACCAAGAAGGTGAAAGAAAGCAGATGAGATGCCATGCCATGGAGAGAAAAAAAGATGCTGCTCATAGACAGACAGACAGACAGACATCTATGAAAGCGAAGCAGCTGCTGTCTTTAATGGAGGCCACATGCTCACCCTTCTGTATGCAATGATGATCATGATGATGATGATACAGTCAACCACAATGCACAAGAAGGTGGGCTCCTCCAATGCCCAATGCCACTCGAAATAAAGCACAAGAACAACTGAATCCAAAGAAAGAAAGAAATAAAGGAGAAGAAAAACAACTCAATCAAAGAATCACTGTCCTCATGAAAAGGACAGAAGTGAGTGAGTGAGTGTGGGGATCAGTGATGCAGAGTATAATTTAATGAGTGCAAATTCCAGCACTCAGACATGGGCCCGATCACATGGGAATTGAAAGGATTGAAAAAACACACTTTGTGGTCCAGCTCCACATGCCAATGGCTAAAGATAAGGCAGAGAAGCTAAACCTGAAGAATCATATGGCTGTAGTTTTGATACTCAGAAACAGGAGACAATTAGATCTACAAAACTAGTAGAAGGGATTATGTACCAATACTATGAGACGAAATCATATGATACAATTATTAGACACGCATAAATTAAGTAAATTTATGAGCTACTTGAGTTGAGCACCTAGGGCGGCGCGAATGTGTGATAAAAAAAGACGGGCAACTGTTTTTTTTTTCAGTATTTGAGTGACCCGACGGATGCGATCCTAGTGGTGGTGGTGGTGCTGAGGTTCCTCGAGTCCTGGTGCTTTATGTAGTCGTCACAGCTGTTGCTCGGAAGCCTTTTGGTGGGGGTGGAGTTGAGGAAATTGGTGGTTTGTTTTCCCATCTGCTGCACTTCCTGAGGTGAAAGGATCTGTATGCACGATACATTGCTCATGAACTCCCTGATGGATGCACAAGTATCGTCAGAGGATTATATAGAGATGGATGAACTCGTGAAAGAAAGTCAACAATGATTAGAAAAATGCCATATGAAAAGGTAACGACAAAATTCTAGTGAACTTACTGCCAAGGATCATCGCCGACAAGAAGAAAGTCGTCCTCCCTGTCGACAAATACAAGCTGCCAGCCTGATCTCAAAGGGTCTTCCAACTGGCCTTCAAGGCCAAATAAACATTCCAGCTCCCTACGGAGCTCGTAGTAACTGCTAAATCTGGTAATGTCTAGCGATCTTCCGTAGGATCCTGATTTACAGATCTGCACCAGTAAATCAAACTAATCAGTTTATGAGCATGTTTGAACTAAATAGTTAATGACCTTTCATTCTATGTAAGCATGCATGCACTATGTAACCAATGTATTAATAAAACAATTGGTCATAAACTATTTAACAATCAACTGGATGTAGCAGACCTTTCAAATATCATTCTCATTTACAAACTAATGTATTGATCATTGAAATTGAAACTCTGTGACGACATGAATGTGATCCGTAGTCTTTTACAACTAAGAAATACAAATGAGTATTTTGGTTTTCAACTTTTTTAAAAGAGAGCTTTAGAACATCAAACTATAAAACGTAGAGCAAGGAGACATTAATTTCATAGAATGATAGGTTACTGACCTTTACAAAGGTTCCACCTTTTGCATTGATTGGATCTGTATTTTCAGGAGATGGCAAATATCCAGATTCATCTCCATGGGAACCAGACAATGAATGATTCAATGAAAAATCATTGCCTGAGGAACCCACAAAATTGCTAGCATCATAATGCATGTTCAATGAATCAGTCCCATTTCTAGCATTACTTAGGGCTGTCATACCATTCTGCATCAAAAGTGATGAGGAATCGATGTTAACACCAAACAAGTGATGGCTCTGGTTCTCAACGTTACCATCTTGATCCATCATGCACTCCCTTCCAGGAAATGGTGGCAATGCAACAGAATGCTGAGAAAGGCTAGTTTGTGTCACACCTAATTGTTCTACCTGAGGCATGACAGATTGATCTCCAGCAGGCAGCGGTAGCATTGATTCAACTGCTAATCTCTTCGATGACCATTGAGTAGGCCTAGAACTTATTACCTGGTTGCTTCTCGCCCATGCAAGTAGATTTGATGCTGCTTCTGGAGGTAACTGTTGCAAAATATTATGCAATGGGGAGACAGTAGAGGTTGAGACACTGTTACTATTCGAGTCAGCAAAGTTCTGAGGCTGCGAAAATGGAGAAACATTTTGCAGTGCTGCAGATGGAGACTGCAACTCACTCATTAGTTGAGGAAAGGAAGGTACACTATTAGAAATCTGCTCATGATTCGGTAACAATTTCTTCTGTTGCAGTTGTTGATGATGTAAAATTTGCTGCTGCTCTGGGATTTGTTGCTGCAGAATTTGTTGTGGTTGCTGCTGCTCACCAAGAGAGTATACTTGTGGCAGCTGATGCTGAAAAAACTCAGATTGAGACTGACCTAGCACCTGGTTTATCTGAATATTTTGATGGAAGGTTTGAGGAAGTTGCGGTTGTCCAGTCTGTAGAACTTGACTGGCTAGTATCGGGGATGATCTGCTAGTAGTGTTTGGAGTTTGCTGGAAGTGCAGCATCTGAGGTGGCGGATGCTTTGTATTGTCCATGCTCCTTGTTTCGTGAAGTGCCGCTGCAGCCGCTGTCTGGTACATGTCAGATTGCAGACCAAGCATTTGAGTATCAAACCGTGGCTGCATTTGCATCCATGGTGTAACACCCATACCCTGAAAGTTCAGTGACTGAATTGCAGGATTTCCTGCATGTCGGAGGCACATTAGAGATGAATTCAGACTGATACCATCCTCTTTTCCACCTAATTATCGATATATTAGTGAGTGGAATGGCAATCTCTTCATAAAGGATATAACATTAGCAACTGTACCTGGAAGTGAGGGCAATCCGGTTGGCCACGGACGCTTAAGCCTAAAGGGAAAGGGAGGTGGATACATTGGAAAAGTTGTCAGAGGCTCAATTTCCCAGAGTGAAACCCTTGGCTGCCTCTGACCAGCAGTTGACTCATCCCAGCCAACCTGGATTAATTAAACCCAGATGGCATAAGCAGGATGATTAGAGTTGTTTGAATCTTCAAGAAATTGGTTTCAAAAAGAATTTTCCTTGGGCAAAGTAAATCTGATTATTGTGTAAGTTTTTACCTTAACAGAGCGCCAATGTGAATTTGACCAATTGACAGGATCAAGATCACTAATTCCTGTAATTGTGCCCATGTATCTGTTAAATTAAAGAAGTAACCATCTCAAGTCATGAAAGAGAACAATAAGAAAATTATAAACATCGAAGCATCAACTTGATCATGGAATTGCAGAGGAAATGCTCGAGAAACAAATCACTAAAATAGAGGCTCCATATGAAGCTACCTTCGAACGCTCGACTCTTCTGTCTCAAAAAGCATCCGGAAACGCATACCCACAGAAATTCGGGTGTGATAAACTGCTTTAACATACTTAGCAAGTGGAATGACAAATTCAGAAGGGCTTGCCCTGAAAAAGATAAAATTTCTGATTAATCAAATGAACAGAAAACATAGGTCTTTAAGATTTGTCTTATTTACCTTGGATTATAGAATATAGTAAATCTACTGTTTGTGGCAGCAGCATGAGCAGCTGCGGCAAGAAGTCCTATGTGCATGCTGTCACTAGACAAAACAGATGAGGGCATAACTGTTTGTGGTCTATTAGCACGCCGAATTCCCAGAAGTAACTGATTGTTGTCATTCCTATTGTATCAGAGGGGAAAAATCAATATTTATAATTTTTTTAAAAAAAATCTGTTAACAATGCACAAATAGTTAATCGGAGAAGCACCATGTGAAAAGAACAGAATCCCCTGCAACAAGTCTCTTTGCGCTCACAAAGACACTCCATCCTGTTGTAAGAAGATGTCTCTTTGGCTGACCTGCATCAGGACCATGACCATAACCTCGGTTGAAGAATTTATATCACATGCTAGACCAGACTAGAAATGTTAAACTACCACAGCAATAACATTGAAACTTTTGTGACATGGCATCACTCAGACTGATAATGGCATGTTCTACCAAATAGTAAATCCAACCTCGGCTACTATGAATGTCTAATTGACTATCACACACCAGCGCCATCGAGAAATGCAAATAGAGGCAGGACATTCACATACCTCGGAATATGTGGCGAAACTTCCACTCATTACCATGGAGATCCCTTGCAATCAACTCTTGACAAGGAGGCTGCTGTGAAAAGTCCTACAACAGTAATATAATTTAATTAGGATGGGATATAGAACCTTGAACAGAGTTCGATCAAGGGACAAGTTCCATGTGGTAGTCTCCAAATAGTTGGGACTAAAAAGGTTAGATGGTGAAGAGGAGGATCACAATATATACTATTTGACTACAGACCAGCAAGAAAATGTCATTGATTTTTTGTCAATTAAATGGCAATTCAAACTTCTGCTAGCAAGCTAGATTTACCAATGGAGGAAACACTTTTTCTGCTGCTCGACGAGGAACAGAGAATCCACCATGTGTACTGGTGTCACTTGCAGTTAGCGTCTTACAGAAGTAATTAGTTGGCTGTTTGCTCGGAGTACCCAATTCAGTAGGTAGATAGGGATCTTTTTGCTCTTGCTACAGAACAAATTTAAATGTTGCAATGAGAATCAAAGGATGTGGCAACAAA
Organism: Hedychium gardnerianum; assembly: GCA_038050645.1. Classification (NCBI taxonomy): domain Eukaryota; kingdom Viridiplantae; phylum Streptophyta; class Magnoliopsida; order Zingiberales; family Zingiberaceae; genus Hedychium; species Hedychium gardnerianum. The sequence continues at coordinate 10,199 of JBBUKS010148719.1, forward strand.
ATAAGGCATTGAGAGCACAGATAAAGTGATTACTGAATTTAATGGTTGCAACGTCATCTGGGCATAAACTTCATCTGTCTCTTTGTCTGCCTGTAGAAAATACACCCTCATGAGAATGTAAATGATCATGAAATTAAGAGAGAGAAATACAAATATCTGAGTGAAACTTACATGCATAGTAACATTATGAAGCTGACAAACCAACTGAGGTGGCAAGCTTGGATAGCTAGGAAGGGAGTTAATTTCCTTATTGGTAGATGCAGCTACCTGATGAGATAACCAAATTAAACAGCATGCCAGGCAAAAACAAAGAATGGCCTATCCCAAACAACCCGAGCTAAAAGAACTAATCAAATACAAGCAAGAAAAAAGATTCACAGGGATAATTGTTACACTGCCAAATGCCAAGTGTTTAAAACAATTGGGAAATGAGTAAAACTGCTTACCTGCTCACTGTGTCCTTGTGGGAAATAGACTACACGACTTCCAACAAGAGGCAATGAAACTAGTGGCCCAGCACAAGCATGCCATAACTCTGAATTCAAGCAAATTTGTTCTTCTGTATCTTGAACTACATGATTAACATATTACACAGTTAAAATGAAACTAGTGGTTAAGTAACTGTGAAGGTTGGAAGAAGCAAAACTACTGTTTACATACACTAAATGGCTCATGGTTTTCCAAATTTTCAAAGGCACACATGTAAATAATTGCATTATGTCTAAGCCCTAACTTAATCAGTAGTCAATATCCTTTTCTTTTTCTTTTTGTCGCTGAAAACACATATTTGTCAATTCTTACTTCCAAACAGATGGATTTAGGAATAATATTGTTTTGCAAAAATGACTATAGTTTGGGATCTTGAAAGGCCACATTTAACAAAGTCTTCTGAGAGGAGAAAGATTTAATAAAATTACAAACTGCATTATTACTTTGAAAAAATATGCAATTTAAGGAGTTCAAGGGGGGTAGATTAAGACAGTAGTCAATAAAGATCAGCTGAGGCAATTATCAAATAGATCAAAAAAGTCTAACGATGAATCCTGTGGTGGTTCTTGCAAAACAACAGTGATTAGGTTAAAAGAAATACTAATCCTTCCAATAAACCACACGTAGATTAGGACTCACTTGACCCAGCAGTGTTAACTAGCACAGTTTGCAATGTCAAAGAGATTCATTTACATTGAAGGATTAATAGCAAAAAATTGGAAGGGGAACTTAGATCACTAATGATGAAAAATTATTATAATCATTGATTAAGTACAAAAAATTGCATATATATCTTGATACGGTGAACATTTTAAGCTAATCAACAAAAATGCCATAGAACTCACCATCTTGTTGCTGATTTCCAAGACCTGATGGTGAAAGTTTCATCTTCTTATTTAATGGAGAGACTGCAACACAGGAACCAAAAAATTGCAACTCTAGCCCTGAAGTTCCACACTCTGGTCAAAGAAAGGAAAAACATTTTTGAGAAAAGGAACTTGAATAGAAAGAATTTTCTTTCTCTTTCACACAACAAAAAATATCTATGATTATATTCCACTCTGCAAAATATTATCACTATCGTTCTTTCATCATCACCAAATGTTTTTAATTGACATGGAATCTACCGATCTGAGACTATATGGAAAAGAAACAAATCAAAATAGAATGACAAGCTCAATCTTCTGGGGAGAGGGAATGAGAAATTTTTTCCAAAGCCGATCTAAGTTCCAAAAAAGTTCTAATTCAACATTTTTAGTCCAGCAATTAACTATGTAAGCCCTCGCGAAAAAGATTTGCAATTTCTCAGCAAGAAACAGGTTTTAACCCTTCTATTTATTTTTCAAGAGATCCTGCGCCTCTCGGTTCAACGAAGTTGCAAGCAAAAATCATTCTTTATTGTCCAATCAACGTCAAAAAAATTAGTCCAGGTTCTCAGACGACAGAACAAGGTCAATGAACCATAAAACAAGCAAACGGAAAATCGCAGTAGCTAACTCAACCAAACAAACCAATCTGAACCCTACCAACGAAGAATTTGCTAACGAAAAGCATCAACAAGAAACCCAAAATCGAGCTTCAGAAAGTAAAGAAACTCTAAAAAACCTCAAAAGCCAGCTAAGAATTCGAAAGGGGAGGGAGAACATCGGCAGAAAAGTACTAACTACAAGCCGCTCCAGATCTCACCTCAGGAACTCCCTTCTCGACCCGATCCAGCACCAACAGCTACCCAAGCACCAAAAGAAGCTCCTTTCGTTCACCAAACATCAACGCCCGCCCCGATCTCAGCCTCGGACCTCCCAAACAAGCTGACAACTGAAACGAGGAGAACCTAGAGCGAGCTCCACCTCCCAAAAGACTTCATCTTGAACCCCAGGTAGCTCAGCGCCGCGCTCCGGGATCTCAGGCGCAGGACGAGCATTTAGGAAGCAAAAGCAGCATCCCGCGTCAACAGATTCGTGAGCTAGGAAGGAGCAATTGAATGCCGACCCTCTCCTCGCTCCGATCGAGTGCGTGCTCCGAGGAGAGAGCTTGACGGCGCTACGTTTGAGAAGAGAGTGTCCCGAGTACGCCTTTTTATTTTCCAGCATCCATCAAAACTCTGCTTTTGTTTTCCTCTTTTTTTTCTCGTAGTGTAATTTTAAACACTACTGTTCTTTTCCTTCGGAGAGAGATGAGGATTTTTTTATTTTGCCCCACTTTTTAATTACATTTTACAAATCACCCTTGAATTTTAATTTACTGTTACCATTATTTTATTATAAATATTTCTTTGACAACCTATATATATTAGCTCATTTATTATCATTTTACTCCACCATTTTTAATAAGTAAATAAAAGGGATTCTTTATTTTAATAACATATCAAAAGAGTGTTTTATATCTATTATAATATTTTTGATTAAAACATATTTAATATTATTAAATAATTTATAGTTAAAATTACTTAAATATTAAAAAAAATTGTTTTAATTTATTATAATTTTATTTCAATGTAAAATAATTGACTAAGATTACTTAGACTTTGACAAAACTAATCAAAATAGTTTGAAAAATATTTTTGAGATATGAAGCCTCTTGTTGATATATTTTTTTAAAATGAGATAGTTTTTATGATAATAAAAATAAAGGATGTCCTTTTAATTTTTATACAATAATAATTATAAATGAAAAATTTATAAAGGCACTTTATTAAAAATACAAAATTTTAAAATATAAAAGTATAATTTATGAGCCCTGAGAGGTGATTTCTTTTATAGAAAAGTTTACTCATGCTCAAACATTGTAAATTTATCATCTTAAATATATAATGGGCAAAAATTAAAAAGTTTTTTTTTTAGAATTATCAAGATAACATTTTATTTTTTTTATTAAAACGTCGCTTAATCATTCCTTTATAAAAGGATACAAATAGCCTCTTATATATTGCTCATTTTTAACACACATATCTCTCATTTATATTTATATTTCTGTCTAAATTCTAAATTAAGATCACATTGTATAATTTCATAGTTATTATAATATATAAAAAAAAACTCTTTTAAAATGACTAAAATTATTTAGATTCTTCAAAAAAAATTTAAATAATATTTTTTAAATTTAAAATTGAATCGTTATGGATTTTATCTGATGATTAGTTATAGATTTTAGAATAAATATTAATTTTTTATAGTTATGATTTTTAAAATTTTATTTTAGTTTATCTAAAATTTACGTTGTATCAATTATACAATTATAATTGTTATAAATTAATATAGATGGAAGATGTGTATATCAAAAATGAATAATATACTAGAGATTATTTATGTCATTTTGTAGGAATAAAGCATCTTTAAAATAAAACAAATTAAAGTGGAACCTCGCTTTTCGATTAGGAAAAAAAAAACATCCTATTATATATTTTTTGTACTTTTGTTTAACACAAATGATATAGTGAATACAATAAAATAAAATTTATTACACCTGAGCCGAAGTTTACATATATTATATTTCTGATAATTTATAAATATATTTTATTATTCAAAAAAAAGAAGGAAAGCGACGTGTTTATGTGTTGTTTTCCACAAGGGTTAAAACGCAAAATTTGAAAGAGGCAGTGCTGAATGTGCTATATTTATTTACTTTCTACGTCACATTGAAAATTCACCCTCGAGTTTGGATTTATTACGATGTGACGGCCTCATCGGGTCAAAGATAATTTGCAACTTTTTATTTTGCTCTGTCAAATTTATTTATTTATTTATTTATTTTCACACACACATTTCAAATGCTTTTTGAACCTTAAAATTTATTAATTTAACTTTGGACTCTTAGAATAGGTTGAGTGTATTATAGTAGAGGTTAACTATACGCGATGGAGGGGAGAGAGGCCAAAGTGAGTTTTAAACACAAAGAAAGGGGTGAATTCATTCCTTTGTTATTTCCAACGCCATGTCTAGCTTGAACTTCAATGGATCTACCCCACTCTTATTTGTCTCCAATGGATCACCTCTATCATCCATAAATCAATCGACACACAACTCCCTTATCATACTTTTCCTTGGGAATCTAGTAATCATGTTCTTGTTCTCTCTCATGCACTGTCACTATTCGGACTACTTAGATTAGTCTTCGTGATTTACCTTCTTCGTATTAGTCTTGAGACGGACTGACGAAGACGCTAGAGACGAGAGTTTTGTCTTTTAACATCGCGGAGGAGGCATTCTAAACCACCTTCAAACTACTATGTACAAAGCGTTTAACTCGAAGAAGCTTAAAGTTAAAGTAGAAGAAACTGATCGAAGGATTGCGATGTGTGAATGTCGGCACAGTCTTCTCCCTTAATTTGTGGTGCACCCCCACACCACACTGTACCATCCATCCAATGGACCACCTTGCACTACTAACTCACTCGCGCCACTGTGTACATATATATATATATGTATGTATATATGCATGCACCTAACTCTAGCTACATCGCGTGCATGGGGAACACTTTGAATGCAAACACATTACTACTGTTGTTGAGTGCGGGTGCGAAGGGATTTGTAGACGATATAGGGAGGGGTCATGGACCTATATGCATTGATATATTTTTTTAAAAAAATAAAGACAAAGGAATTAATTAAGGAAGATTTAGTTAATCCCCCTTACTTCAGATGAAGCTTCCTCTGTACCTAATTGAACCAAAATGTGGAAATAGAGAGACCAAGCCATTAGTTTGCACTTTGTTGCATTCATGAAGGTCTCTCACATCCAGTTCATTTCTCTTTGGCCTGAATTGGACAACAAGTTTTTGCGAAAAAGGGCATTGATGATTTCATTCATAACATACAAGAACAATCTCATCGGGTTACTACAACACGAATATCATCTCTATGGTACAAAGGAATTTCTCTATCGAGATCGAAGATACAATACTATTTCTGTCAACACCAACATATAAAAAGGAGATTTCCTTATAATGTTAACAATAGAATTCTTTCTTCTCATACTAAAAACAATTAAATTTAGGCTGTGTCTCTGATCTTCATCCTTCACCATTCTTCTTCTCCAGGAAATGACAGTGCCATTCAATTGCCTCTCAAAAGCTAAAGAGAGCACACATTAAGTCATTGAAAGGACCACAACTTTTTAATTTACACTCTCAATTGGTCCCACAATTAAGGGTAATTAATCTTCTGGAGATGAGATGCAATTGCCATTTAAAGCTCTCATTCGAAAGGTAGCATACCAAGGGTAGGGATGGGCAAAAACAATTGGCACATTCGATATTATCTGGCCCGAAGAATCGGAAACTTGAACTGAACTGAGTGGCATGAATTCAATCAACCTCCTGCAGAAATGGCCTTGTTGCCTTGCCTCCGAAAAAAGGGTTAGAACATTAGCTAGGTTTGCACACCTTTTAGTTGTGCCATCACATCAGAGAGTCAAATTTGGATCCAGAAAAATTGCAGTGGCCTTGTGTTTGCTTTGCACCTACTTCTGGATTTGTAATTGGTTGTTAGCTGTGGAATGGATCTGTCAGATGGCAATAAGCTAAATGTGCCAGATCAGTGCTGATCTTTATGAAACTTATGCAGAAATAATAAATGGTTATATGAATGAATATTATCCTCTATGCAAATCCATTTGGCTCTTCTTTTTCAGGATTTAGTGGATTCAAGGACATGAAACATGATGAAATTGGAATGCATGGTCAACTAGTGGACAAGGCATTTTCTGTGTAGCAGTTGCAGAAAAGAAAGACCTTTGTCAAAAAGAAATCAGCCAAAAATATTAGTTTTTTAAATCAGAGATTTTTAATGTTTTTCCCTTTGTTGCTTTCATGTTTTTCTGCAGTCTCTGTGCTCTAATCTCCAAACTGCGAGAAAAGAAAGTTTTAGCATAAGATGGTGCTAATAACAATACACGAGAAAATGATAATTCGACTTTTGCGTGATTCATGAAGAAAAGAAAAAAATAGACAATATGATATAAAAACAACAACAAAAAGAAAGGTGTGAAAAGTTTGAACTAAGCACTAGACACACATGCATAAGAAGCTTTCACTTTCGCGAAAGTTTATCATTCAAGTTAAATGGATAAAGCAAACAAAATTTCAGCTGGACCACTCTTGGCTAACAATGAATCTCAAATGTTAAGATGCTGATTGGGAGTGTCTTTTTTCAGGGGGTTGAATATTCTGCCAATTTCATTGTTAAGAGCATTCCTTACCTTGAAATGGAGATATCTTTTCCTAATATGTAGATTTGATACTCCTTAGTGGTCGAGATATTCTATTCAGATTGGTATTTGCGCAAAAGACGATCGCAATTAACTCAAAATAGTAAATCACTCATCATTATGTGCAGTGCAGGTCACATATTATAATTTGATTCCTGAACCAAATATTGCAACTTGTATGACAGGACAAAAAAAAAACACTGGATAAACAATAAGATAGCAGTAGTTCATGGGGGCCAATAATTAAATGCACAGAGATGAACACTGAATATTAACCCCCAATTAGTAGATTTATGATCATGCAAACAGTTGTTGAGAAAACTACTTGACATAAAACATGGTTCAGTCGGTCCTTCCTGTTCAACTTGTATAATCTGTCTGAGAAAAGAAAACTAAGAACTCATAGCAAACTCATTCTGTTTTCATATAAAGTTATGTGGAATCAAGAAGAACAGCAAATATTAGATTAAGAGCATTACTGGAACAAGTGGAACCCATGATTAGGGGAACCCATGCAGGAAAACCATGATTACTTATAACTAAAGCTCAAATGATAAGGACAGTGAGGGTAATTAAGAAAGGAATAAAATACTTGTGTCCCCACCATTTAGTGTGGAGAATGATGCTTTCAAAGCAATCTCAATCAAAGTTTGACTCACTTTTCTATAGGGAACAACAAGTGCTTCCTCTTTTCTTCCCTGAACACATAGGAGGAGACAGTACTATGGCTAATTTTTGATGCAAGAGATCCTATTGATGGAGGTAACAAACAAGCAAAAAAACATTCTTTTCATTTATTTCTTTTAAGCTTAGTAGATTTGTACTATTGTTGTAAATAAAAATTTATTTATTTATTGTATATAAGGAGTACAGGTTCAGAGTAAGCTATTTGGACAGCTGAATCATGATGTTTGATGCCAACTCTTGTTTTCTTATGCTTTAGTTTTTATGCAAATCTAGGCACAGTATCCTCGTGCGCGATATAATGAATGTAATAGTTTATAGGCCTATAACTAAATCATGTGCTTCTTTTGATGAACTTCGACCTTGTACTTGCATTGCCATGTTTGATTGAAGACTCGGTGCACTGATACACGTCTGAAGAGTTTCTTGTCCTCGCTTGGTCCAAAAACAAGACTCGGTGCCGCTAAGACTTGATTTCATCCAAACACTAGTTCTTATTTCGATTTTATCTCGGTGTCATCTGACTATGGAACCTAAGTGATTCGTCTCCGTTTCAAATGAATCATTACCCTTTTAGGAGATAAGATAGTAGACATGTAGCGAAACAAGAGATTAGCCGTCGACCCAAGAACTTGGGCATGTCCTAATAGCTTGTAGAAGGTTCGAGGCAAAATATTTGGAAAGAGATACTTCAAATAGTTGATTGATTCGATCAATAAACCTGAGTAAATTATATTATTAAATGCCAATCTTTGATACTCAATAGAGCAAGCATACAAATCCATTTCAATTAGACTAGTGTAGCTTATGCTTAGTCATTTGCGACTTCATGATTTGTTCTAAGCAAGTTTGCAATTCACTATCATTTGATTAAACACAATATATTTCCACTTATAAGCCATGTTTAGGAGTAACAGTACCAATGTCCTCAAGGACAATAATACCCGAGGAAAGAATTAAAGTATGCGATGAGTTGTTTTATGTTCGAGAAATGACCAATTGCGGCACTTTAAGCATTAGAATTTAGAGAACTTTGGATAATGTTTACACATGAGATCCTCTGAAATAACATATATACTCGATGAGTGGTCACATATCATGAGAGTGCTCATCCAACTTTGGGGAAGCTTACCATAATCTTGATGATGCCCTTGTAGAAAATCTTCCTCCTGAAGAGAATTTATACGAGAACCTCTATACACAATCAGAGCAATAGCTTGTCCGGATCTTTTTGCACCTTCGATATCATATCGTATAAATTTGATTTCTCCGAGAATCACACTATATCACTGATGTTGAAGAAGATTGCATTTTACATAGGAAAGTTTGAGGCGGCAAATTCAAACATATGGTCTACAAATATCCATTTTGGTAATACATACAGACAAACGGGGTTAGAATTATCTCAACTTGGCTCATTTTTAATGTAAACAACCTGCAATTCACATGGAACCTAAGAACAGATCAGATACGCACCTGAAGAGATGATTCTTAATTTGTTTAAGCATTCCATGCATATAAAATGCCAGTAGGAAATTAGCACATCATTCAAGCTCCAAACTGATTCATTTAGTAAGTGGTAGATATATGCAACATCAGGAGCTGAGAGATGCAGATATCTGATAAGTCTAATTTACAAATTAATCTTTAAATAATGTATCCATGGTTGCTCACCTACCGTATCACCAAACTAAACAAAGAAGCGTTTGCAAGGAAGGAAATTAAACAGACAGAGTAATTAATTAAATTAAGCACTTTCTTCAAAAGCAAAACATAATGATACATCTCGAGTAGGGGACAGACAGGAGTTCCATCATCACATCTTCACAATTACGATAGGAGTAAACACGGCGATATATTGATCTACATACTTATAGAAAACCTTACTTCTTGGCTTGCTGTTATCTGGTAGGCTATGGATGGGAGGGAGGTGGCGTTGGGGTGTTGAATATTGGTGCGCTCCTAGGGTTTGTGTTGGCTCCTGGCGCTGCGTAATCCGTCTCCGACACCATCATTTCTCTACCTATTGATCGTGACTCATCTTCCTGAACAAAATGAGGTCGGACAGAATCGGAAATGGAAACTTTCACGATTCAGATCTAAAAAGAAGTAGAAGGTAGGCGAAAAGGACTTGCCTTTAATGTTCCATAGTGCCACATGACATGAACCCTTCGCGCTGTTCCTGCAGTCACGGCATCAAATAAAGGGATTCAGGTAATTCATTGTAAAGGGAAAAGGAAAAGTCGATGCGTACCTTGAGGGAAGATCGAGAAGATGATGACGGCCGTAGTGAGGACGAGTGGAAGAAGAAGAGCTCGAGCCATCGTTTCAGTACTGTGCGGCCGGTTCAGGTGGGCAATCGGAATCGGGGAGGAGGAGATGGATTAGGTCGGTGGAGGCATTCAAGAACGGAAAAGGTGAATGAGAAGAGAGCAAATAAAGGCGCTTGAAAAGAGGAGCAGAGATGCTTTAAATGCAGGGAAATTTTCGATTCGCCTTTTAAACTTTACTTCCTTTTTAACATGTTCCTTAATAGGTCACTCTTCAATATTACCATAAATATTTTTCTTTGGATTTTAATAATCAAATTCTAATTAATAATTAAATTTTTATTTTTTTTTCATATAATTATCCAAATTAATAAATTAATTTTTATAATTTATCTTTTTCATATTAATCAAAACATTTCATCTTTTATCATCATAAATATTTTCCTTTGATCATACTTAATTTTTAGAATTTCTCTAAAATTAAAATATAATTTAATTTTGAATCAACTTACACAATAAATCTCTAAAGAAAAACTAATTCAAATTCTTTTACTTAAGATGGAAGGCATGACCCACTTTTATTGAAAATTTTTATCATATCAGATCTTACCATCCTAAAATCGATCATCCAACCCATTTGATAAATCCAAAAATACATTAACAAAAATATTTAAAATTATCTTATAGGTTAAAATTTAAAAATTATACAAAGTCAAAATGTGAGATTTCTAAAATAATCATCTTAAATTAAAATAGACTTATATCTATATTAATTATTATTTTTTTTACCAAATCTTGATTTATAACCAAAATCATATTTTGAATATATAAAATATGAATAAATTGTCCTAAACTCCTGATATCAAACTCAACTTCCTCTTCAATCCTTAACAAAATTTATTCCCACGTGCAAATTTTTCTTTACTTCAACTCCCTAATACACATCAATTTACTTAATTACCCTCATTTTTATAAATACACAAAATAAAAAAAATCTCCTAAATTCAACACATTTAACTAGTATATATATATATATTATCAAATTATACACGATTCTTTTTTCATTTGTTGTGAGGAAACAGAAATCCTCATTATTTTTTATAAATATAAAAAATTCAAAAAAAAACATAATTCCTCCTAAATTTAACATCATTTAACTATAATTAAATATATTTCATATCCAATTAAACATTCCTCCTAACCAATCAATTCGGAACTTATACTAATCGATTGACTTAAATTGAATCAATTGGATGATTTTAATTAAATGATGTTAAATTTAGAATAAATTATATTTCATTTTAAATTTGTTGTACTTAAAAAAATAAGAATAATTAGGTAAATAGGAGGAATTAGACAGTTGAAGCATTTTTTTTTTCATACATGGAGTAGAATTTTTTTTTTTTTTTTTGATGGAGATTAAGAAGGAAGTTGAGTTTGATGTTAGAGATTTTAGGATTAATTATATATATATATATATAAAAACTAATTTATAAGTGTTACAAGATCTACATCTCAAATTTATACAAAACTAAGGTACAAGAAAGTCAAAAAAAAAAAACCCTTATTAACTATCACATGAGAAAGGAGACAATGGAAACTTTACATTAAGAGGAAGCCCACACCTGATGGGTTTTTTTTTGTGAGTGGGTGAGAAGGCAAAGAAAGAAAAGAGAAAAAAAAAATCTAAAAAAACTGTTGACTGAGTCATCAAGGTTGGTTTGGTTGATCAAACCACCTGACTTACCTCAATTTGATCAGTTCAGATTTAAAACAAACTCAATTCAAGCTCAAATGGCACCGGGTCTAATTCACCGTACGATGAATTCAATTACAAATTTAATTTTTCAAAATAAGTCAAACTTATTCTCAAATTGAGAAAATTAATATTATAGCTAATTTAATATTCAACTGAACATAATACATGATAAAAGACCACTTCCTACGGTGAGTGTGACAGAAAAAAGTATTCTTCAGTTTCTCACTCTGCAAAACGAATCTATGCAATTCTTCAACACTCAAATCAACATTTTCCAGCGAAAAGTTTAAACCAAATAAAATTTCTAACACCTTTTCTTAACTTCATGGAATAATTAATTCAAAAAAACAAGGAAAAAGGAGAAAAATCATGCAACGGAACAGAGTCTTAGATGCTAACCTTGTTGCCCATGAATGTGAATCAAGTTGCTCTGGCACGAGGAGATCTTCACAGTAAAAACCAACTTAAAACACTACTAGTGCAGGAATGGTGCTGCCTTGTGCAGCGGTATGTCTTTAAAACATAAAATCTGTTGACTTTTAGCACGAATAGTGCTTATACCTGCCAATACACAGGAGATAAAGAATACGGAGACAAATCTACAAAATGGAAGAGACAAAAGAAAAGAAAATTTTGGCAAATGATATAATAGAGTGCATCTTTCGAGTACTAACTCTAAACTGATTCTTTGAATCATCTTTAGTTAAAGGCCGAAGTTGCAAAGCTGGAGAAAATCCATTTCAGTATCGACATACTTGGTCCAGAGATGCTTGTATTGGTTTAGGGCCACATCTAGCCATGGTTTCATGTTACCTTCAAAATGAATTACTGCCGCATTTTGAATCTCGTTGAGACTTACACTAGGGTTGTAACCAAGACCCAGAACATGCCATGTCTTATTCAGTGGTTTTGTGGTAGTGTAGAAGGTAGCTAATCCTGCTGGAAGAACAGATGCTTGATCCCAAAGAGTTCCGTCCTCATTCTGACAGCGCAAGCATCAAAACAAATTCCAAGTCAGGTATCCATTCAAATCATATGTTGAATAGGCTTATAGTTCACTGGCTGGTTTAGTGGGTGGAAAGAGATAAGAAGGGAAGGGAGTGGGAAAAGGCTCACAGAATTGCATATGCTCCAGTGTGAATCACTCATATACATTTGTGCCAATTTTCCTCTCCCTACTCGTACTATCTTTCAGCCCAAGTAAATCCAGTTCAGAAGTTCAATTCAGACAATAAATGCATAAACCACCAGGGCAATAAGCTAGAGGAACAATATTGTCATACAGATGTTTAAAACTGTAAACAAACAAAACAAAACAAAACAAAAATGAATGCCTGTTTTAACTGATATCACAGGGAATTCTTTGCTAACTGGAAATGAATTTTTGTCATGATTAACACAGCTCCATTTCCTATGATCATAAAAGACAGTTACAGACAATCTTCTTATACTTACATTCTTATACATTGAAACATGGAAAATAAAAGTGCATGGAAACAGGTAGCAACCCTATCAAGTCGATTTGAATAGGATAAATCACTAGAGGTCAAAAATCAAAAGGACGCCCCTTATTTTCGTCATCATCAAAAGAACACCATTTTAAAAAATATATATTAAAAGTGCACCTCATTCTATTTTTATCTTGAAAATTTCTTTATTTTAGCGCTGTAGCAGTTTGGCCAAAAACTACTACAAACAATTTTGATCAAAATACTTCCGTTGTAACAATTTTGATCGAAACTGCAACAAAAGCAATTTTGACTAAGTTGGATAACAGTGTTCCACATGTAATAATTTAAACCAAGTTAGAGCAATTTTACTTTATATTGTAGCAGTTTTAGCCAAAACTGCTATAATAGTCCTTGAATAAGGGTATTTAGGATAGGGCCTTTTGATATATATATATTCAAAATAGGGCACCCTTTTAATGATAATGAAACTAAGGAGCACCTTTTTGATTTTTCCCTATCATCCTCCAACTTTATAATTTTCCAAAAGGCACCTCCAATTGAATGGTATACTGTCCAACTTGAAAGTTCCTTATTTCAATAATACAAAAATGACTAAAGTGAGATGATTATAATATGTATATACAAGATTAATCTTGTCATACTTCAGGGGCACTAAATCTGTACTTTGGCCTTTCGAACTAGTTGTCATCAGAAATATGGTAATAGGGAAATTAAAGTTTGAATGAGTCACTCTGAGACTATTGTGCACATATGTAGCTCCTTTAAGCTGATGTACCAAAGCTTTGACTAATAACATGTGTTTTTTAGGTCCAAAATTCAGATAAAAAACATATAAAAAATAATACTGATTGTATTCTCTCTGTAGAAGCACAAGGAAGCTTGATCCACAACAAGGAAGCTTGATCCAACACAGAATGTTAAAGCACCTGGATGAAGAGTCCCTTCATACAAGGACACCCAGAAGGACTTCACTTATCTATGTGGGACTAAATGGAGGAAACAGATCTAATCATTCTCTTATAGCCCATAAGTTCAACATTGCCAGGGTGAGGGGCCATCTTGATACCAGGTTGAAGCCTAATTGAACCCTCCCTAAATGCTGATAAACTTAGCTGAAGAATCTATTGATACTCGAGCATAACCAAGAGTCTTACTTAACCATGTGGGACTACAGGGAGGAGTTGACTCATATTACCTCTAGGTTTTCTTGCATGGAAAAGATGCATATATAACACGACCAAATTGTTTGGTACAAAGAAACTATTTCAAATTCATGTGGTCTATAGTATCTTGTTAAAGATGTGATTAGAACAAAAGCTCTAAAAGGCCCTATCTGTTTATCATAGTTCAACACATGATTTGAAATTTTTTAACTTAAAGCCAGGGAAGCATGGGGATAGATAGAGTACCCAATTTCAAGCATTCCATCAGTGTGGCAGGGCTTGTTGAGCAATGCAATGCTACTTATAAGGCGAATTATAAAATCTTCTCGATCTTCTCCATTTTACCCATGCCCTCTTAGTTTTCCCCACATGCTTCTTCTTCCTCTTCGCAATCCAACCAGTTTCTTGTTCATTAATCTCCTCCTCCCTCTTCTCTTTTTCCTCACTCTCTTCCTCTTCGTCGTTGTTGTTGGGACTAGAAGAATAAGAGATGAGAGAAGCAGAGTAGAGAGGAAGAAAAGGATAAGGTCAAATCTTAGGGAAGAAGAAGAAGCCAATTGAAGCATCAGGAGGTTGTGGTAGCAAAGACGACGGCAACAACAACAACCACCACCAAGCCTTATCCCACTATGTGGAATCGGCTGTATGGATCTTTTTACGCCATTGGGCTCTATCCCCTATTATATCATCATCTATACTTAAATAAATTTTATCTTATTTTATTATTGCTAACCAAGTCT
>JBBUKS010149253.1:0-24959 GCA_038050645.1 Hedychium gardnerianum
AATTAAAATATACTACTAAATACACTTAATTTAAATTTATAATAAATAATTAATATTCCTATAAATATAAATAAAGTAAAAAAAAATTTATTATAAATTAATTATATTATATTTTATTAATTATATAATAATATAAAATAAAAAAATAAAAATTCTCTTTATACTATTTATATATTAAATTTATCGTAAGGATTTGATATATGAGTTGGAATGATTTAATATTATTTTTATATTAAATTTAATATTTTAATGTATAAATTTAAGATCTATAATTATAATAAAACTCAAAGCGTCTGCCGAAATAAAATATTCCCGATCAGGAAAGCTTCCGTTTTAAACTTAAAAAGCACCATTATTTTCCTTCCTTAAAGCGGATTAGATATTTTTCTAATTTCACCTTCGCTTTTTCCAACTGCGTGCGATCCGCCGCCTCGTGTCCCGTAACCATGTGAATCGGCAGTTCCACTCACTCCGTTTCTCCCAGTCCTTCCGTCCTCGACTCCCCGCCCATTTCCTCGCTCGTCAAGTCCACTCTCTAGGGTTTTCGCCGTCGCCGAACTCGCTCAAACTGGAACTGAGCCTGGTCGGCGGAGATGGTGAACCGCGGAGCCACCGAGGTGGTGATGATGCTGGCGGTTGTAGTCCTGTTGGTGCTGGCTGCGCGGCCGGTGACGCCGACCTCGCTGGGCCCTCACATCGCTGATCTGAACGTGCTCCTGCCTCCTCGGATGACCAATCCCGTCCAGTATCGCCTCCAGGGAAGCGGAGGATGCTTCTCTTGGTACCGTCTTTTTTTGTCGTTGTTGTTGATATAGCATGAATTACAAAAGGTTTATTATATTCGTAATATGCACGAGGGTAAGGACTAATAGTAGACCTTAACCTTTGTAACCATAGCTTATTTTCAACGACGCTTAAACCTCATATCATGCCAGCATTTGAGATTTAGTGGGTCAGGCACAATCCAGTCGTTAATTAAACTTCAGGCATAGATCTTTGTTTGATAATAGAACTACCTATATTTAGCTGTTATTGCTTATTGACCTTTCTCGGCTTTGTATACCTATTAATTTGTGAATGGAAGAAATAAGCTAGTATTCATAGCGCTTTGTTTGCATTAATCGCATCTTAGATTTATAATTGATGCTAAGTGGGGATCTTGAACAATGGGTGAAATCCTGATTCAAAAATATCGCATGAATGAAGAAGGCTAGCATTCGCAACCATGACAAGACTGCAGGAAGAAGGGGGTGGGGTTCTTTGCAATGATTGGGTGTAAAGGGAGCATAGATGATTCATCAGGTTACTGTTTAGTTCGGAATTCCATGTAAAATAAATACAAATGATCTAAAACTACAACATCCAACAATATACACATAGGTATTACAATCCATAATAGAGGGAAAGGAGGATTTTCGATGAGGGATATCAAAACATCTTTTTCTGTAGCACCTGTGCTAGCTATTCCATGGTTTGCATCTTTGGCAGGTATATTGACATGGATTAATTGTTTTCATTATCCATTTGACCTTACCTATTGTTTAGTTTTTTTTACTGGATACACATGTTTTCATATCCAGTCTGATGGTTTCAGTTCATCCGTTTGGATTTCTATCTCAGATTCCCAATCCATGCCTCAACACCTCACATTCTTTTCAATCTTTGTTTCACATATCAATTTATCTAGTGCGGTGTGTCTCGAGGCAAAGGTGTCCATTTGACTAGTTTAGTTGTGAAATTGTCCATTGTATTACATGTTAGTGTTGTCTATGTTCACCGTTTATATCTCTACTCTTTGCCTTTTGTTTTGTTTCTCATTTTCTTATGACAATTTTGGTTGTCTAATGTGGGTTGTTTGTCAACCTTTAGCAAGACTTAAATGCTTAAAATATCTGGTACTATAGAAAATTGGTTTATTAGTTTCTTTGCAGTTTAAACTAGAATAAATATAATTTAATAGCCTGGCTTGATTATTATAGAAGCTGTTGAACATTAAAACAAGAGTAGCAGCAACTTTGTCTGTTGAATTAACTAAACATTGTGTCTCTTATGACCCTGGACAGTACTTATCTTTGTGTTTTCATAAATTAAACTGTTACCATTTTTTTCATATACAGGACTTGTGATCATCATGATTTCCTGAGCGTTGAACCAGAGTACAATAGCAGCAGTAGGTGCTCAACAAGTGCTAGATTGATATCTATTTCACATTATAGTGGAAGGAAGGAGACTGCAGTGTATGCCACTGATCTACTTACTGGGACTACAATTCGGTGCAAAGTCATTATAGAGATGATATCAAGGATCCAAATTTTTCACCGTGCTGTGAAAATTGATCTAGATGAACTTGCCACATTGCACATTCATGCTTTCGATAGTGCAGGTTTCATTTAACTTACATTTTCACTTTTTTCTTACTATCACCAAATAATTTGTCAACTTATGGGACATTGTTTTGTTATTGATTTCTGATAATATTTTAATTAGGAAGATAACTTAGCGCAGCAAAACACTTGTATAAACCTTCTATTGCCATTGCATGCATGTGGATATCATTCCTAGATTCCATGGAAGTTTCATTATAAAGTAAATCATTTATTCTATTATCTAGTATGTCCTGGATGTAAGAAATGCAATCACTTTGTATTTTTGGGGGTCTCTTACTGTTTCAGGTTTCAGGTTTCTCATGTAGTACATGGTTATTACTATTACCAGCTGCTTAGTTGTTGTAGTTGAACAATAAACTGAGGTAAATGAATCTAGTATCAGCATTACATGTCATGCTTATTCTTTTGAGTTTGGTAGTTGAAATTAATTTTCTGGGTTTTTGTTCCGATCGATTGTCAGTGGAGAAATGAATTTCTGCTAAAGTTTACACATAGATGACTATAGAGATTGAAAATTTAAAGGCTAACAAGTGTGCTTAATGCACAATTGGCAACTGATTGTAAAATTCCAAAGGTTATTTTGCAAAACTAGAATTATATGAGAGTATAAATGAATTTTATGAGGAAAAATAATAAATGAGATTTATGAGAAGAGTCTCATAAGGTCTTGAAGGATTTATAGTTTTGGCAATGAGGTTGTTCACATTTCTTTAAGTGTTAAATAGGAAAATACAAATTAATATTTATTATTATGTTCTATAGAGACTACTACTACAAGGTATACATAAGGCTCAACATAAATTGTCAAGGCAAAACTTAAAACATCTAATGTGGAACTAAACTCACTACATATAGCTATTTGATTTAGAGTACCTATGATACTCTCCCTTAAGTTGGAGTATAAATATTCTATGCCCAACTTATTATATGTTAGGGTCCTATTTGTAAAAGTGTATATTATAAAGGGCCTAAATGTAATATTACTTTGATAAATAAAATTCTATGTCCAACTTACCTATTTGTCAATAGTATATAATACAAAGGGCCTAAATGCAATATTTTTTTGATGAATAAAATATATATTATAGAGGTTGAAGGTACTATCTAGGGTAATAGTCTTGCATCTTTTCCTCTTCATGGTATCAAAGCTTGTGTCCTAGACGAAGATTTTTGTGCCACTTTAAATTTGCCTTGCCCCTAATCTAAATGGAGCAGCGTGGGATAAAAAAAAGTACTTATGTGGAGCGAGTAGTACATAGGATATTTTTTTTGCCCCACCTCATGCTGTTTCGCTCGATCCACTTGAATTTAGTTTACAATATACATTTTAACGATATTTTATATATTATTTTACATTTTATAACTCTGCCCTGCATGAAAAGTAGAGTAGGGTGGAATGAGGAAGAAAAATTTGTCCTAAAACCTGCCCTGCTCTGTTGCCATCCGGATTGAAGATCCTTAATTGAAGACAACGATGGTGGAGGTATCTCCACCAGTAAGTATTCAGCCATGGACATCAATGGTATTCTTTCAATGAACATGTGCAAGTAGAAATTGATTGATATCTTGCAATGAGGTATCCTAATTAGTGGGAGAGACATAGATGTATGTGAACAGACTTAAAGACGAAGGTGACCTTAAAAAGGTGAGATTAGTCAGAAAAAGTAGTACTGCATCTCAAGTGTTCTTTACTACAAACCCCTTTTTGCATTTGAAGTTATCCAATTTGAATCAGTGAAACCAGGAGATAGACTATCATGAGTTTGATGCTATGGGTGAACAAAGTTAACAAAACCATAAGTTTGAGGTATCGTTAAATGAGAAAAGGACTTGGCATCCCCAAAAATGAGGAAGTACAATTTATGAGATAACTAGTTGAGAGAACCTTGTCTTGTGAGTTGTGGCTTTGGGGAAAATATTCATGAGAAAATGATATCGGCATTCAACTACCTCATTTTGTTGAGAATTGTATGGTCATCATCTGAATAATATCTTGAGATGCACAAAATATGAAAAGGCAGATTGCATGGAATCCAGAGCATTGTCAATGCAAACAACTCTGATGAAAGTATTAAAATAAAAAAACTTCTATTTGCTAATCATTCCTATGTTGTTTTTATCATTGCCCTTAGACCCCACAGATTATTCATGTTTTTTTTTTCTTTGATTTTTGCTACTTAACATAGCCATCCTACTTCATATTTTAGTGTTAGTTTATCACACTCCTAAAGTTTAGCTATTTTGAGTAACACCTTATGTTTACAGAAAATGAGTTCTCAGCATTGGTGGGTTTACAGTTCTTGTGGAAACTTGTGCCTCAATCTTCAGATGTCGATACCATCAATCATCTTGTTCATGTCCCTCTGAAGGAAACACCACTAAGTGACTGTGGTGGTTTCTGTGGCGATCTGGATCTGCAAATTGAGCTGGAAGATAGAGTACGTAGATGCTAATGACACATTTACAATTTTAAACCATTCTTTTCTTTTCCTACCATGCTTTTTATGGTTGATATTTAATTCTAGCATTTGTCTTATTTTTCTTTTTCTTCCTTTGTGTTTCAGGGTGTAGGCTCCAACTTATATGTGGTCAAGGGTTCTTCAATTGGTCATGAGGTTGTAAGTGCTCAGTTATTTGAGCCACAACTTGAGCATGTGAACGACCATATTATGTTGACTGTTGCTGAAGCTATGTCGCTGAGTCCTACATCACCAATCTTTGTCACTGTTGGTGCTTTATTACGCTACAATCTGAGGGTTATTCGCCTGAAAACTGCTACAGGTGTAGGTGTCTACTCAACAATCAAAATTAGTAAATGGATGATGAAATATAGTGGCAGATTTCTTCAACTAGTGTGTTGCTCAATGAAAATTAAATCTCTAGGATGCAAACCATAATACAATTTTGACTATTGCCACCATCCTATCCTGTTACAGTTCCAGTTTTGGCAGATCCATGTTGTGGGAGTTTGGTTGACTTTTCTTGTGGTTGTCACTTATGCTTGCTGGGATGACCATTTACATGTCTCAAGCAAAGAATGGAAAGCTCTTTGTTATCATTATGCAATATTATCGGGTCTAGTAGAAAATGAAGTGTTTGAGGATGTTAGTGCTGGCAGTAGACATGCTGTAACCCTACCTTTGGCTTAAGGACATAAGTATCCAAACTTAATAAAATATCTGCATATGCAGTTAACATGACCACAGTGGGTCAGTTGTTTGGCTGTAGCTAGAAATATTTGATAGATAAACCCTTTATATCATTTCACTGTGTTGCATACTTTGTTTAAAATGATGATTTTGAATACCTTGGTTTTTTTGTGATATACAAATAGAATGAGGTGTTCTGAAGATGGTTCAATTTTGATTATGATGTTGGTTCATACTAAATATAGGTAAAACAACTTAAAAGAAATATGTTCCTGTTTCTACTTGGCATTTGATTGTTTGAGATACAATCAATTAGAGTTTGCCATACATACTACTTTTATGAATGATTTGTTTATGTTTTGATTATCTACCAGTAATCCAAGCTTAAGCTATTATAAAATAACCAAGTTTAGGTTCTGCTTGTTTTGGACAAACTTTCTTTAATTTTCATTTTCCTTTTCAAACGAAAAGATTTTTTTTTTTTCATGAAAAATGTGCTCTATAGTAATACTTTTTCTTGTTTTTATAGGGAAGCTTTTTCTTTGTAATAAATAAGTTTGATTATATATGGAAGTCAAAAAGATGATGGCAATGTTGTCTTTTATTTTTTCTGTTTTACTTTTCAATTGAGAAAGGCAAACTGGAAAAAAATGGATTTTTTTTTTCAGGTATCTAATGCATACTAAATAGACTTACCACCTATCTGTGTTAAACTTGATCTACCAAACTACAAATTGTGGTAAGATGCTTGTTCTTTGCACAAACATGCCATTGGTCAGAGATTAAACAAGGATATAAAAGAAACTTGTGAGCTGATTTACATGATGCGTGCAACAATATCATGATAAAAACTTGATTGGCAGACCAATATTTCTAAATTGTAGCTTAAATTGTTAAAATTATCATTTTTGTATGAAATTTTGGTTTAAATTTATAGCTAATTTAAAATTTCCCTATCAAGACTTCATGGTGAATCTAAGGATTATCTTTGAAAGAATAGAAATTACCACACCAAAAGTTCATTAACCTGCATCATTTGACTCTAGGCTTTATTTCAAGACCTTTTTTCATGCTCATTTACTTGGTTAGCCTATATAGAATTATGTTTATTGTTTACTATGTCGAAGCAAGTGTTGGTCATATAGTAGGTTGTGTTTTGATTTTTTGCAATAATAAGTAAAGTTTGCTTTATGACATGCTGCTGTTAACTTTTCAGTTATTGATCTTCCATCCCTGCATCATAGATGGTATGTGACAAATTCTTCAGTGGTTCGTATTGACAATGCGATGGGAGTTGCTCATGCCTTGAGTCTTGGTACAACTGATATTGTTGTTGAGGACACTAGACTTTCTGGTCATGAGCAGAGATCAACCATGCATGTTGTCATTCCTGGTAAACTGTATCTGTATCTAGTACCAGTGACCAATGGCTCCATTCCTGTCGAAGGGGTGGCTTCTATTTCTTCCTCAGATGTTTGGTATGTCTTTCCTGGCCAAGAGTACATGATTAACATTAAAGTCTTAACAGAAGGCCCTGATGCAAATGAAATACTCATAACAGAGGTGGGAGATGATTTCTTTTTTGCCAGTGAAGCATATGTATATTTCTCCTTTAGATTATATGTTTCAACTATTTGTAACTTCAGAGTTGTTTGTTTATGGAGAACTTGGGATATATCTCGCATATACACTTGCATGCTAGTTTGCATTATGTAGCATCTGCTCTTGTTGTGAACTGCTCCTATTCTTTAGAGTATTGACATCTCACTTAATTCTATCCTTTTGGCTACATCTTGATGTCTAGTCCCGTTATGCAGGATAAAGATCTCTTCATTTCCTTTTTGAGGGTATTTACTCATGCTTTTGTGATTCTTATTCTTAAATGGCAGAGCAATGGCTTCACATTGGAAAGTAACACTTCAAGATACTGGAATTTGTGTGCGCTGTCTGGAGATGTCATGTTAAGTAACTGGGAATATTCTAGATTGCTCAAGCCAATTTCTGAAGGAAAAGGTGCTCTGATTGCTGCTCTTTCTTTTCAGAGAGAAAAATTAGGACCTGTTGAGGTAATTCATCTATTCCTCTTTTGTTTATGCAGCAGTGACCTTTTATTTTGTTTTGATTTTTGATTTGAGTATTGATGCTACATGATATTGAATAATTTGAAAAACGATGATTTTGTTTTTGTGGTAAAAGTATAATAGTATTTGGCAGTTTCCTAATCTGCATTTTTTCTAGGCTCTGAGTGCTTTGCAGCAAATTAATGTCTGCAGCAAAGTTAGTTTACTATTTGGAGAACATGATTATATTTATGAAGCCATTCACCTTCCTTGGGCTCCTGGAATCGAACAGGCATTTGAACTAAAGGCAACTGGAGGTTGATGTTTATACTGCTAACCTAATGTCTAAATTAATTGGTATATTCCTAACATCATTATCCTCCTTGTTTGATTTAGGGTGTGGGAATAGCCTTGAAGACTACAAATGGTTTTCATCTAACGCGGCAGTTGTTTCTGTATCTGCTTTTGGTTCTATTCAAGCAAAAAGGCCTGGTCAAGCCATCATTAGAGTAGTTTCAGTGTTTGATTCTGCAAATTATGATCAGGTGCCTATTTATTTTAATTGAACTAATCTCCTCCAAAGCCATTGAGTATGTAGATTGTTAAATGTGCTTAAAGCTGATATCATGCTTTGCATTGTTTATGACAGTATTGCATTGAATAACACTTTTGTTTCAATGAATATAACTAGAAACAAATGATTTTTCAGAGTTGGTATAAGATTGTCCTAACTCCCTGTTTGAGTTAATGTGAAATTGTTAGAGGAGTTGATTTGTGGGCTAAGGAGGTCGAATGTGTAGCATAATGGCTTATGTGACTGTATTAATTGGCATTTAAGGTATGTAGGAAGTGGCATATAGTGGCCACAGAAGCAATTAGCTATTGGTATTCCGTTGAAGGTTCCAATGTCAATATATACTAGTCGCAAATGCAGTTTGGTTTATCTGGCATCCCACAAGACCGCAACTCAACTCTCATTGCTTCACAACTTCCCACTAATACTCTACTAATAACTTGCCACTGATGATGCACCAACACAGTAATACACTACTATAACCACATCAGAAATAGATTCCACCGACCCAACCATATCAGCATCATACTATATCCTCCATATCAGCATCTCACTATGTATATCACTTCACATTGAAGGTGGGCTGGACCTAGATCTGCATTCGTAATATCTTTAGTAAACATCTTACATTTTACACATAAGTAATAGGCAGAAATGTTCCATTTTGTTGAATTTTTTGTGTCTAGTCATGGTATAATGTTCATCATTCAGTTGACATCATACAAATCTATCTGGACCATCCATGTTTTTGAAGGTGTTACAAAAGCAAGTTGGACATTCTGTTTTTCTTTGCTGAAAGTTTGGTTTTGTAGACCGATCAAGAATTTCTTAGTATGATTTCTACTTTTTTAGTTTTCTGCCTGATGACATTGTAATAAAGAAAGCCAAAATCCTTGTTTGCAACATTCATTTTTTACTGGTTCTAGCATATTATTTTCTTTTGTTTATGAGAAAAATTGAAATATTGTTTGAAAACTTGTGTACTTCCATGGATAACTTTTCTCTGTTATAGGTTGTTATAGAGGCCTCCATTCCCTCTGCAATGGCTATGTTGCCATTTTTCCCTGTGGAGGTGGAAATTGGAACACAATTTCAGGCTGCTGTGACATTGAAGACGTCAAATGGTGCTGACTCCTTGTTAAATTCTGAATTTCTCTTACTTGGATTCGTTGCTTTATTCTTTTTCAAGTGACTTGTATTCTTTTAATCTCCTTGAAGGTTACTACTACAGCAGATGTGATGCTTTTAGCTCTTCTCTCAGGTGGAAAGTATTTTCAGAAAGTGGTTCTTTCAAAATTCTGAATACTACAGATTTGATGGCTTCAGAGATTTCCCTTCACTTGAATGATTATAGAACAGAATTGGGGAACCCTTGTTCATGGACATTTCTATATGCTTCTGGTGTTGGCCGAGCTGTGCTGCATGCAAGTTTGCCCCTTGAATCACTCTCTTCTATCCAGGCTATGGATGGAATCATAACATTAAAGACTGTTAAATCTTTAGCGGCATATTATCCTCTTACTGCTTATCAGGCAGGAAATGGAAATCAACACGGTGGTTACTGGGTTGATTTATCTAAGATAGATGCCAACATACAAGATTTAGATAGTAATGGTCTTGATGAGTTGTTTCTTGTTCCTGGTTCATCAATGGACGTATTGTTAGTTGGAGGACCTAACAGATGGGACCACAACACTGAGTTCATTGAAAGAGTCAATGTTTTAGGTGGGCAGGATTTGTCAGTTGTTCAGCTACATGAATTATCCAGTGGTGGGAGATTTTACAGAATCTTTTGCCAAACAATTGGGGAGTTTGTAAGTAATATGATGTACATATTGAGACTCGAAAGACTATCATCTTGTTTTGTGATACAGATTAAATTTAATTTCTCTGGCTAAATATTTACTTAATTGATAATTGTTTCTTTTACAGAAATTGCTCTTTTCACGTGGAAATCTAGTTGGAGATGATCATCCAAATCCCATGTTAGCAAAATTGGAATTGTTTGTTTTTTGTGCCTTTCCTTCTTCAATTGCACTGATTGCTAATGAACCAGGTATTCTTTTTCTTATTATGTTAGCATACAATTTCAGTTTTTCTTGTGTAAATAAAGAATACCAAGTTTACAACTTCAGTCCTAAAATTACAAAAAGTAGTGGTACGAGAAATAATTATAACAATCATGCAAAGCAAATAGGTCGAACCTTAAACTCAAGTAGAGAACTTTTTAATAATAGTTGTGAACAAATAACAATAAATAAAGTAATAAAATTCAACTCCCAAGTATTATACTTTTGGTGATAACATTAAATTTATCATATTTCAGAAAAGAGTATTTTTGAATAATGGTTGCAAACAATTAATAATAAATAAACTAGTAAAATTCAACTCCCAAGTAATATATTTTATAACATTAAATGAATCACATTTCTGAAAACTTTTCAATGTCCATATGCTGGATTGGAAGTTGAATAACTGCAAATACTTAACAAATTCCAATGAAAACAACTGATTTGTAGGTTAGGCTCAAATTAATAGTTATTACTAGACATATTACTCTTGTTGATGTTGGAATTTATATTATAAGTTGAAAACTAGCAGCAACATCATAATAACAGGCATTGCATCGCTAGAGCAATTCAAAATTGGCACAGAGCTTAGCAATAACTTTGATGCAATAGAGGGATAAATAATCTCACAAAACAAGTAATTGATGAGAATAAAAATTCATTGAGAGGAATATTATTATACAAAAGATAATTAACCTAGTGCACTAGGGTCCTTTTAAATGCTCCAACCAAACAGAATTAGAAATAAACTAAAAGTATTTTAGAGCACAAAATAATCCTATACTTAACTAACTTACAAACAAAAATATGAACCAAATTAAATTAAAATTCTAAAATTTTCGTACAATCTTAAAATTCTGGTAGATGTTCAGTGAGTGAGCTTAATTTTATATATACATATATGTTATTCATTATTGCATGTTATCTTCTGTTATCCTCCATTATTGGTTTTGCAATTAGAAAAGAAGAAATTAAAGCAAATGGCAATTAGAAGAGCTAGAAATAACTTTTCTTGGAGACAACTAATGCTAAAATTTTAGAGTGAATCAAGGAGGATGTTAGAATGAACACAACTTTCAAAGATGTTATATACTTACATAGATATGTGAATTATACATTGTTCTCTCTTTCCTTTTTATTCTTCACTCTAGTTTATTTTCATGCTGAGCAGTGAACACATTTGATATTATTGAGGCTTCTAAGAGTGCAGAGCGTGACTCTACGGGACTTCATGTTTCTCCTATGACTGTGTCTAATGAATGTACAATACGCGTAGCTGCTGTTAGTATTTATGCAAATGGAAGAATCTTCGCAAACTCTTCGTCCCTTTGCTTGAGATGGGAACTCAATGGTTGTGAAAAATTGGCCTTTTGGAGTGACAACAATAACGCCATGAAACTTGATGGGTCAAAGTGGGAGAGGTTTCTGGTTTTGCAAAATGCCTCAGGATTGGTTGGTTTACTTGGCATAATTCACTTTGATTATTGTTTATTCTTTTGGCTTTAATTTTTCTTTAGAATTTTATATTTGAAATGTAGTGTGTTCCAGGCTTGTTTATGTTCTAATTTATAATTTGTCATATCCATGATTCTTGAAAATACTAGTTTGTCACTCATATCTATAGCACAACAAATTTATTGGTAAAATTACATCTATATTGTTTGCACCATTGGATGAATTTAAGAATAGTGCCAAGCTTATTCACTTGAATTCCTGTAAGCATCAAAATTGTATGTAATATCCTTGAACCTGCCTAGTCAAAACAAGAGATATTTTTTGTTTTTACATAGCCAACCAAACTTGATTTGCTATAATTTGAAATAAACTCCATTACAACTTGAGGAATAGCCTTAGAATGCCAAACACCCATGCATATAACTTACCGGTGTAAACATTTATTTTACATTTGAATCCCAACCCATTGAAGTTTTTTTTTCCTTTTCAAAATTGCATTATAATGCTCCTAAACTTACCTAATGAGAAGAAGAGAGAGATTTTTTGAATTTCCTTAGCCATTTTTTTTAGTACCATCTTATTAAGTTGTTGTTGTTGTTGTTGTATCTTATTAAGTGAATTATGTGTACTAGGTGAAAATATTTAATTTTTTATGTATATATATGTGATGCAAATTTGGAATTGTATTTGAATTTTAAATTTTGAGTTGTTTCTAGTTGTTGGTAATTAGTTGCTCGATAATTGATTTGGCAGTCTATTAATGGTGATTACATGGTTTGAAATCTCATACCGTGCCGGACGAAACAGTCAAAATGTATCGTTTCGGCAAATCATCGAAACTTGATTCCACTTGACAGGTTCAAAATCTCGAGCTACACAACAGTTTCTGTCTTTGACCGGAAAGATATTGTTCTACTACCGTATTATACTCTGATGCATGGTGTCGGTGACAAATTGGAGGTTGAAAGATGAAGGAGATGAAGCAAAAGGAGACATTGTCTGTGCCGAGTGGTATTAGAATATGTTTCAACCGTTTCGCCCGACATGATACAAGATTTAAATTCATGCTCGGCATAGACAATGTCTTCTTCCTATGCATAATTTCCTTCTTTCTTCAACTCCAACCTATTACTGGCATCATGCATTGAAACATTACTACGATATTGAAATAATATCATTCCAGTCAAGGATTGAAACTTCGGCACGACTCAAGATTTTGAACCTGGGTGATTTTTATATTTCCTATATTGTTTAGTTGTTTCATGATTTTCATAAGATTGAATCTAAAAAAGTATCTCCGAATCTCATTTGAAACCCAAGTTTTATTAATAAGAATACTTTCTCTTCTTTGTGTGAGATTTTCCTCGGTGTTAAGAATTGTGCTTGTCTTGGTGCTATGTAGAATGATAAAGAACCTATTTCCAAATATAAATTAAGAGATTAAATTTTTATAAGTTTATAGGTCTGCAAAATTAGAACTTAAAACATTAGCAACTTGTAAAAGTGTATTCAATTTGCGTATAAGAATGCAATATCTACAACTCCTTACAAAAAGTCAATCTCTAATCGGTCGTAAAAATGCTTAGTAATAAGAAGTGTGTGCCAACATTCTAATAAGACCACATCTAATGCAATCTTGCAACTAACAATAAGTGCAATTCTTGATCTAACATGACTACCAACTTTAATATGTGCACTCTCTAACTAAATTGTAACTATCAACGTGACTAAGCACACTACGACTATTCTGTATGCACTATGACTATTCTACATGAGTGCATGATTAATTAAAATGTTAATTTGTTTTTTTATCATAATCTCACTAGACATGTGCAATGTATTCATAAATTACTGAGGCATTTAAACCTGCTGTACAAACCAAATTAAGTTTCTTTCACCTACTCTTAGTGAGTGGTACAAGATGTTTGCTTTAATATGGGTATTGTTATGATCAATTGGATAGCTTAAAAGATGTATCTGATTCCCTCCACTTGATAAATTGCTGCATAGCCAAAATAATATTGGGCAAAAATAAAAGCAACATCCCTTTTTTTCCTAAACGCCAAAGGGGTGCCTCTTTTTTTTTTTAAACATCAAAAGAGTGCCCCACCTGAAGTGTTCTGCTATAAATGCCCTCAAACCCATCAAAATTTATTACTTGTCTGCCTAAAAAAACAAACCAACAGTCCAACCATTCTAAGCCCATGCACAAAAATAGACTCATAGAAGTTTTGGTCAAGCTGCTACATGAGTTATAAATTAAAAAAAAAAAATGAAAAATCATAATTTTTTTTTAAAAAAATGTATGGAACAAAGTAATATAAATTCTGTCATAAAACTTCTAAAAGTGTTACATGAGTTATACATTTTTTAAAAATTATAATATATATATTTAAAAGTTATGAAGTAAAAAATTATCATAAAATGTAATTTTTTTAAAAAATAATAGGGATCAAAGCAATATAAATTCTGTAAATTTAAGAGCAAATTATTTTTTAAAAAGTTAAATGCAAATTAAAACTATGTTAATTGTGGTAAAAGTTTTTTTTTTTTTGTAATATTGCTACATGACCTTTTCTAAGTAATTCGTTCACTTTTGAAATATGGGCAAACTTCAATGGCCTTGCTATTGCTATTGGTTGATATTTTATGTTCCCACGCTAGATCTACTTACAAGTTCCAGTTTTTTTTTGCATTAATAGTTCATGGGTTGATGGATGTTATGGCCACTGACAAATAGAATTTCATAATAGTGTTCTGGCAGGGATTATTAGGCATCATTAAAATTCATAGCAAAAGAGATGTTTAATGTGACTATATGTGTGGCTTGAACATCAATTAGAATACTTATTTCCATCTTGTCATGCTTATAGATTTTTCTTTATCCTCATTCACCTAAATTTTGAGTTTGCATCATTTTTAAATACTCATATATATATGATTAATACTCTTTTCTAATTCATTTCAGTGCATTGTACGTGCCACTGCAATTGGATTTTGTGAAGTAGGTGCCAGTCATCTTTACAATGTTGCTGGTTCTTTGTTTGGAGCTGGAGAAAAGTTTCCTACAGATGCTGTACCATTACAGGTTGATTTAACTTTAATGGATATTAACAGTTTAGAATTACTTCTGATTGTTTTCTTCTGCTTTCTTTAATGATCCAGTTGAATCTTTTTTGTATAAACTGCAGTTAATTTCTTCATTAAAAGTTGTACCAGAGTCTGTCTTAATGGTTTTGGATCCTGAAGCAAAGGTATGAATGTGTAACCAATATATGTATCTTCTCTAAGATCTTTCAAAGAATCACCTGTCTTTATGATGATTATTACCTTTTTTAATTCAATCTTTTATATTTGGTAGTTTTTTTTTTCTTTGGAGAAATATTACCCATCATTAATAATAACAATTGGAGAAAAAAAAGTTCAGTATTCCCACAAACATATTTTTTGTAAAATGCCTCCTAAATTAAAAAGGTTTCACTATTAATGCCATACTTTCTCTTTCCTTTTAGTTTTCTACTATGTTAGTTAAACTAATATAAATGCCACATGGCTTTAGCATAGGAGTGTTAATGGACTGTGCTTAGATTGGGACCAATACCCTCCATATTTAATTTTTTTAATTAAAAATTTTAAATCATAAGGAATTGTAGAGATCATTAGAGAGAGTCGAGGTTGCACCTATTAAGGGAAAATCCCAATAGACATATTTAAGATGGTATAGACATATACTTAGGCGACTAATAAATGCCCTAATTAGGCAATGTGAGATCATGACAAATACACACATTAACCGAGGAAGACCAAAGAAGTAGGGCTGTAAATGAGCCAAGCCGAGCTAAGCCGAGTCAAACTTTATTTATTCAAGCTTGTTTGATAATGTAATCGAGCCGAGCCAAGCCGAGTCTAGAATGAACCAAACCGTTGAAATAGTTATTCAAGCTTGGCTTGACTTTTTTTTTTTTTTACGAACTTGAGGTTGGTTCAAGTTTGGCTCGTTTAAATGTTATTGAGCTCTTAATTCAAGCTTATTCGATTACTTGAAACTTTTATATTTTTAAACTTGTTTAGTTAGTTAGTGAGCTTGATTTTGAGAGTTTGTTTGTTTATTTACTATATTGATGAATTTTTTATTGATTATTATAGTTCACAAACTTTGTTCATGAACATTATTCACGAAGACTTTACAATATCTTTTCATGTACATTAACGAGTTGAATACAAATGTGTTCATTTAATTTAAGGAGTTGTTCAAGTTTGTTTATTTAATTGATCTTGTGTATATTAAATGAATTCACGAACGTTTGGTTCATTTACATCCCTATAAAGAAGATTTAGTTAGCAACGATAAAAGAGGATAAAATTTATTTAAATATAGATGAGAATATAATAGAGGATCGAGCCCAATAATGGAAGAAGATTTATAGAGTCGACCTCAATTAGTGAGATAAAAGCCTGGTTGTTGTTGTTGGAAATGATAATGAATTCTAAAAAATAAACTAAAATAAATTTGCATATTTGCCATTGTGGAATTATTTATTTATTTATTTTGAGGGATTCAAGGGCAAAATGATCATTTTGTAGTGTCTAGAATTTTGTAGTGTATAGGGGGAGTGATTTGTGAGCTGCAGAGGTAGCAGATAACCCATTTGACACCTCTGCCTTGGCATAAAGGGTGAACTCAATTTTTAGACAGGTAATTTACCAGTATAATACAAGCATCTCATATAGTTAAATTTAGGTAGTTAAAAAAGTTAATTAATGGTAAAAAGATTAATGCTTTACCTTAGGTAGTCCCCTCTATCTATATATCAATTATATTGTGGGAAATTTATAAAGAGGTTCTTCTCTATTTACAATTAGGCACTTGACACTCTGTTTAAAGCTATCAAGTTGTAAGATATTATAAAATCCTTGTTACAATTATACTCGTAAGTTTCCTAAGTTGTTGGTCTAAAAATGTCGATGGAGATTAGCTTTAACCTTGTGAGTATTAGTCACCTGTAACAATAATATTTACTACATAATAAGAAGGATAACTTGTTAAATTAATAGAATTTGTTAAATTGATTGAATTAAGAAGTGATGTCAATCATTAAATTTTGTGAGGCTCTTATGGATCTCTGATAATATCAAACTTAAATCACACTCTAGGATATTGCCTTTTATAAGCACTTTTTCAATTTGCATGCAAGGTCACACACTTCTTGAGTAACAAACTAGGAGGTTGTCCATATATATCTCCTTATCAAGTTTGCCTTGAGGAAAATGTTCTAGATATCCAACATGTAGAAGCCACTGAGATAGAGTTGCCAAAGTAAGGAAGAGAAGATTGTTAGGACGGTTTTGGTGGACTGACTCCTTCGACAGTGACTGACTCCTCCGGAAGACTGTTATGTCGCTAATTGTCTTGTGCCTTCTCACATGCTGGCAACTGGGTAGAACAAAAGTTTTTGCCCATGCCGACTGACACGGAATAAAATTTGAAACCATGTGTAAAAGTATATTAAGCATTTGTGAAAATATCTTATACTACCTTTCAGCAAAACTTGTCATTTCTAGTGTTAACATATCGAGAAACCAGGATTTGTCATATTCTATAAGATAAACTATCTATATTCGTTTCCGTTGGCTTTCATATGTCTGATTTGCATTTGGTCAAATCGTGTTCAGGTTAATCTGTCAATTATTGGAGGAACTTGTTTGCTAGATGCGTATATAAATGATACACGGGTGGCAGATATAGTCCAACCTCCTCAAATTACTCAATGTTCCCACTTCACTGTTGGTGCTACAGGATTGGGAGTGGCCAATGTAATAGTTCGTGATAATGGGCTTTCACCTCCTGCCGTTACTTCAGCTTTGGTACTCTATTCATATACATGTGTTTTCCTTGTTACTTAACTGTGTAAACGTTTATTTGTTTTTCTCTTCTATTATTTCTGAAAGCAAGGTAATTCGAACCATATAACGTGTCAACTTTTTCTGGTTATTAGATTGCTTCAATTGTTTTTTTGTTACGCTTGGCTTTACATGTTTGTCTTTGGACTGTTTTAATTCAAGAAATCTTCCTACCATGTCCAATATTTGTTTTGGTCTTTTAAATTATTATTTTTCCAAATTAATTTGTTTGGTCCAGAAGAACAGAAGTGCACACATTTTCTCATTTACCAGTTAGATTCTTGGTAACCAACATAAGGTACATACTAGCTGTCATCTAAAAAACAGTTACTCTGGAATTATGCTCCCTCGATTTCGAATGCTTACCTCCCTGTGGCTTTTCCTCTTTATCATGGCATTGTACTTTCTTGAACTTTATTGTCTTTCCCTTAGTCGTGAAAGGTGTCGAATAAACTGCGTGAATCTACATAGAAGTTTTACAAATAGGCTGAAGTGTGATGATTATTTCTTATCCGCTATGGTGGAACATATAATCTTTGCAGGCAAACATTCACCGTCAATGTGGCTACATAATGGTTAATCTTTTGAAACTGAACAACATGAATTATATTTATTGTTTATTTTTTTTTCATCGGTACATGTTAGGATGGTTATTACAATTTACTTACTGTGGCACAGATTAAAGTGGCTAGCATTGACTGGATTAAGATTATATCAAAAGAGGAAATAAGTGTTATGGTAATGGTTTTTTCCTTGTAGTAAATTTATTTCTTTTTTATTCAAATTATGCTCAATGTACTTGTTCCCCTTATTTTGCAGGAAGGAACCATAAAAAGTTTTGATATTTTGGCCGGAACAGAGGATGGAAGTGTCTTTGACTCTTCTCAGGTGCTTACAATTTCTTATTTTCATATTTTTAGACGAACTATTGAAACTTTGCTAGATTTTCTTTTTTGAGTAGTTCCCCAAGTAAAGGTTTTTATTTGTATGCTAGGTCTCCTTTTTTGACTTTGGTATTGCTATTTGCCTGAGGTTCAGACTAATCTACAATTGTCATTTACCTAGCATGCTTGGTGGTTTATTGCATATGAAAATTTCGACATTGTCTATCTTCCCTTTGTGGCAGTTATTGTATGCTTGTTTTACAGTACATGTATATGAAAATTAAAGTACATCATGAGGATGGCATACTTGAGCCTGTCAATGAGTACTATTCTCCAAATATGGGCTCTTGGCTTATACACGGACCAAACTTCTCAGCAAGGGCTGCAAAGCTTGGTACTGCAAATCTTTATGTAAGTTATTTTGTCCTAGATATCTGATTTATTAGTCTTGACATATCATTTAGCATTCTCTTTTGCATTTCTGATTATCTAAGAATTTTGATAAAGTGCTTGATTTACAGGTCAGTGTCAGTCAATCAGGTTATGAAATTGCAAGTCAACTTGTGAAGGTTGAAGTATATGGACCAGTACGCCTACATCCCGACTATCTGTTCCTTCTACCTGGTGTCTCCTATGTGGTAATATCTTTGATATTTTTTTGTCACTATCTAGATGGAAAATTGGACATTTCATCTTTCACTGCAATGTAGTTAGCTGCCAAATTCATTGCCCATTTCATGTCAGGTTGGGCACCTGCTCAATGTTCATGAGGTCTGGGGGTCAAATCCTGGCTAGTAGCCAGGTTCCTACCCTCCCTTATGCACTAGTCATTGTTCGGGCTAGCTAAACTAGCCCCCGTGATTTACCTCCTCCGTGTTGATCCTGGGACGGACTGGCGGGGGCGCTGGGAGTGAGCGTTTCGCCTTTTGTCACCGTGAATGAGTTTGTTATGTAAAGGATTTGTGTAATATATTTGTATCGTTTGTTATGTTGTTTGTGTAGGATTAGGTGGACCGACTAAAGGGGGGGTGAATAGTCTGCAATTAGAAATTCGCTTCTCTTGCTTCTAACTTAGCAAGGATACACACATTAAATAAACATAAATATAATAAGAAAACAAGGAGACGGAGGTTTTACTTGGTTTACAACCTAGGAGATTGTTAATCCAAGGTGATAAAAAGTTCACTGAACAATTCCTTCTTCAAGCAAGGTCGGAGGCGGAGTAGCCTCTTACGGCGTTTGAGAGCAAGAATAGTAAAAATGAAATCTGGAATTAAATTACAAGTGTGTTAACTCCAACAGTGAGTAAGAATCATATTTATAGAATTCTGGTCGAAATGACTATTATGCTGACGTGGACCATCCGAGATGCCTCAGGTGATTGGAGGGGCACCTCCAACAGGGCAAATCTTATCCTCGTCTTAATGGCTCATTTTGCTGATATGGCAGATTAGAGGCACCTCGGAGTCTCGTTGTCGCTGTTATCCTCTCCGCAACGACTTTCTAATGCCTCTTTCTTTCGGTGAATCGAGACGCCTCCAGTGGCTGGCGTCCGAGGCGCCTCCAGAGAACTGAGAGGTGTCTCGAGTGATCAGGACGCCCTGAGTCATTCAGGGCGCCTTGAATGATCAATTTCAGCATTGATCATTCTTCGTTCTGCTCGCTTGGGTGATGCTTTGATCGTCCAAAGTTGAGCTCACCCATACCCAACTTTGACATTCTCCTCAAGCAGGCTTTCTCCCGAGTTTTCGTCTCTCAGACCGCATCCTTCTCGGTCTGTCGATGTACTCTTCCGCAGCTCCTCGTCCCTTGGATGCACCGAGCCTGTCGATTCTCTTCCCGTGTCATTCTTCTCGCTCACTGCATCTTTCGATCGACTTCTTGTATTCCTAAGTCCCTGCACACTTAGACATAAGGCATAAAACACACAGGGCCTAACTTAACTCAATTGATCAACATCAAAACTAACCCAGGGTACTTGCAATCTCTCTCTTTTTGATGTGCATCAACCAGAGTTAAAGTTAGGGTAATCAAACACGAAATTAGATATATAAAAAAAATAAATTTATAATCATAACATAAATTTTACAATTAAATCCTCCACCTTAACTTAACACCTATTAATTTATTTCCCTTTGATCACATCAAAAATATGAGAAAAAATTTAAATGATAGAGAAAAAATTTGAATTTTTTTACAAAGGATATACATATAGAATGCAAGTTTATGTAATTTTACCGCAATTATTTATCAAATAAAATAATGTTTAAGAATTAAAATTCATATTTTCTAAAAAAAAATAAAAATTATTTTTAACTTTTGAAAAAATACTCAAATTTTTTGTCAATGTTAAGCATAATCAAACTGTTTATAGAAAAAAAAATCACAAAAAAACTATTTTTCTCATAGTAAGAAAATATTTTTCTTTACAAAAATAGATAATTTTTAAAATAAATACTTAAAAACAAATATCAACATCAAAACAACTTGCTAATTTTTCTGAATATTCAAAATATAACAGTTATATGTAGAAAAATCAAGTTTTTCAAAAATTTATCTCTGAAAATTTTTAATTTTAAAATTTCACGTTTCGGAAAAAAATCATTAAAAATTATGTAACAGTTGAAATATTTTTTTAAAAAAAATTGCTAACATAAAACATATTTTCTTATCACAGAAACATTTAAAATGAAAGAAAATCGAACGGAAAGTTTATGAAAACTAATTTTGCCAAAGATATTAATAATTCAAACAAATTAATTTCTAGTATGCAAATACAGATTATTTAATAGGTTAGAACAGATTTTGAAACCCAAAATAAATTTTCTCCAACTAGATTAATCAGATATTTCCTTGGA
The DNA here is from genome assembly GCA_038050645.1 of Hedychium gardnerianum. Classification (NCBI taxonomy): domain Eukaryota; kingdom Viridiplantae; phylum Streptophyta; class Magnoliopsida; order Zingiberales; family Zingiberaceae; genus Hedychium; species Hedychium gardnerianum. The sequence continues at coordinate 21,338 of JBBUKS010149253.1, forward strand.
ATATTATTTCTTGAAATTTTTGTAATTTGACCCTTATGATTTCTAACATACCAATTTAAGCTAAAATTTCTAAAATATCTTGCAGGAGAAATCAAAAATAAGTTTGAATTTCTAGAAACTTTTTCTAATTCTTGCTTTTGAGTCTCCACTAAATCTTTTAATTTGGAATTTTCAATTTTAAGTTTATAAAATTCTGCTAGTAGACATGTATTTGCTAACTAAATTTCAAATCAATGCTATTTTTTTTTAAACATACATACTTGATTCTTAACTTGAATAATGACCTAGATATCATTTTACTGTCATCATATAGTTGGTTAGGAGGTAGAACACGTATCTCACTTACCATATTAGACTCGTAGTTTGACACTCCCCCTTCATTGATGCTTTCATCTAAAGTGGTTCCCCCTTAATCGATGCTCTCCTTTTGGTGGTTAGCCGTTAGTGTTAGTCCAGCGTACTTCTCGATCTCAGACTCTTCTGAAGATGAGTCGCTCCATGTGGCCTTGAGATTTTTATTGTGTCTAGTTTTCTTTAAAGGTTTGCTTTTTTCCTTCCTTTTGTTCCGTAATCTGGGACAATTGTCCATAATGTGACCCTCTTCGTCACAGTTGTAACATTTAACTTTTCTTGTTCTTTTTCTCAGTTTTGTGACATGTTTCTCATTAAATTTGTTAGTTCTAAAAGATTTATTGAACTTTCTTACCATATAAGCCTCCTGATCTTCGTCGAGAGATGACTCTGAATCTGATTCATTTTTCTTGGCTTTTAGCGCTAGGTTTAATTCGGGTCCTTTTGTTTTCTTAGCTCTGTACATCGAGACTCGTGTAATTCCAAAGTAGAAAATAATTCTTCTAATATATTTACCTCTAAATCTTTTGAAATATAATAGGAATCGACTATCGAACTCCATTCTTGAGTTTTTTAAAAAAGCATTTAGAGCATATTTAAGTAAGTCTCGATTTGTTACCAATTTACCAAGGTCGTTGAGCCCTGTGATTAACTCCTTTAGCTTGGCATGTAGTTGAGCAATCGTTTCTCCCTTTTCCATCCAGAGGTTGCTTAGATGATTTTTGAGCAAATCTCATCTTGCTAGTTTGGCCTCCAAGGTTCCTTCATGTAGTTTTAGGAACTTCTCCCAAAGTTATTTGGTGGAGTTATAGACGTCGATCCGATTGACTTCTTAAGGTGGTAGTATACTCAGAAGATGGAACTCGATCTTACCATTTGCCATGAACTCGGTCTGCTGCTTCTTGTTTCATTGGTGCTCTTCCTTTTCTTCTCCGTTCTTGTCCTTGGGTGCTTCAAAATTATATTTAATAGTTAATAATATATCGAAATCAGTTTTAAAAAATACCTTCATTCGACGCTTCCAAGCCATGAACTCCCCCTCAAATTTTGGTGGGTAGATGCTTGATCCGGCCATTCTTCTAGTAGCTTTAGATGACGGTTAGTCCTTCTAAGGCGATTGAACTCTGATACCACTTGTAGGATTGGGTGAACTAGCTAGAAAGGGGTGAATAGCCTGCAATTAGAAATTCACTTCTCTTACTTCTAACTTAGCAAGGATACACACATTAAATAAACATAAATAGAATAAGAAAACAAGTAAGGAGACATAGGTTTTACTTGGTTTACAAACTAGGAGATTGCTAATCCAAAGCGGTAGAAAGTTCACTGAACAACTCCTTCGAGCAAGGTCGAAGGAGAAATAACCCCTTACAACGTTTGAGAGCAAGAACAGTAAAAACGAAATATGGAACTGAAATATAGGTGTGTTAACTCCAACAACGAATAAGAATCCTATTAATAGAATTCTGGTCGAAATGATCGTTATGCTGACGTGGACCATCCGAGGCACCTGCAACAGGGCAAATCTTATCCTCGTCACAACAACTTGTTGTGCGGAACTGGCAGATTGGAGGCGCTTCGGAGTCATTAGAGGCATCTCGAGTCATTCGGGGCGCCTTAGGTCATTCAAGGCGCCTTGAGTCCCGCTGTCGCCGTTATCCTCTTCGCAACGACTTTCTAACGGTTCTTTCTTTCGGTCTTGAGGCATCTCAGATCATCCGAGGCACTTCCAGACAACTGAGGCACCTCTAGACAACTATGGCGCCTCGAGTAATCAAGGTGCCCTGAGTCATTCGGGGCACCTCTAATGGTCAATTTCAGCATTGATCATTCTTCATTCCGCTCGCTTTGGTGATGCTCTGGTCCAAAGTTGAGCTCACCCAAACCCAACTCCGACCTTCTCCTCGATTAAGCTTCCTCCCGGCTTCTTAACCCTCTGACCACGTCCTTCTTAGTTCGCTAATGTACTCCTCCATAGCTCCTCGTCCCTCGGGTGCACCGAGCCCATCGACTCTCTTCCCGTGTCATCTTTCTTGCTCGCTGCATCTTTCACTGGACTTCTTGTGTTCCTAAGTCCCTACACACTTAGACACAAGTCATCAAACACACAGGGTCTAACTTAACTTGGCTGATCAACATCAAAACTAACCCGAGGAACTTACAATTTGTATATTGTGAAAATCATCGTTTGTGATGGTGTCGATTGAGGGTTTATATGTAAACAGGGAAAATGTAAAAATAGGAGAGATGCTGCAGAAATTTTACAAAATTTAGCGACGAAATTTAAAATTTCGTCTCTAATTAGCGACAGAAACTTAAATTCCGCAGCTAAATATAGGGTCATTCTGGGTTTAGGATTTTAGCGATGAAATTTAAGTTTCCGTTGCTAACTAGCGATAGAAACTTAAATTTCGTCGCTAAATCCAGGGTCATTTCGTGTTTAGGGGTTAGAGTTTTAGCTACGAAATTTAAGTTTTCGCCAGTAAATTTGCGACAGAATTTAAATTTTGTTACTAAATCCAGGGTTATTTCGGATTTAGGGTTTAGGATTTTAGCGATAGAATTTAAGTTCCCGTCACTAATTTACCGACAAAAACTTAAATTCCGTCGCTAAATCCAAGGTTATTCCAGATTTAGGGGATATAATTTTAGCGATGGAATTTAAATTTCGTTGCTAAACACTAGCGACGAAATTTAAGTATTTGTCGCTAATTAGAGGCGATAATTTTAATTTCCGTCGCTAGTGTTTAGTGATACACTAGTGACGGAAGCTTAATTCTTGTCTCTAACTAGCGATGGAATATTAATTCCGTCGCTATATCATATCATCGACCCATTTTATAGCGACGACATATATTGGTCGCTAATCGGTCGTTATGCCCAATTAGCGATGAAAATTTCCGTCATTAATAGAGTTTTTTTTTGTAGCGCAAACATCTAGAGTTCGAGATTTTGTTGCATGCGGTGTATTATGAGGGATTTTTTTTTAATGGGTAGCGGATCTGAAAACGTTGATTATTAAGATGGGCCTCCATATACGTTTCCTTTATTTATTTTGATGACTGATGAAAATTCTATAAAATTAAATCAATTATCTCAAAATTAATTGTCAAAAACTTAGATATCTAACCCCCCAAAAAAATAATAATAATAAAGGTTTGAATTTAATTATAATCTCCAATGACATATGATGTAGCATGAGAATAATGCATTTGACATTTTTGTCAAGAGTTACTGTTATGGAGTAAAAAATCATAGTAAATATTTGCTT
>JBBUKS010149991.1:0-24935 GCA_038050645.1 Hedychium gardnerianum
ACTCTTGGATACATGTCTGAGTAATTTGAATCCGCAGGACAAGAAACTACTACTTGGGCTAAGTGTGACGTAGTCAGCCTAGTGGAGACTGACACATAGACTATATCCTGAATCAAGTGGGTATAAGATGAGTGAAAGAAACGAGGCACGACTCATTGTAGCTGCTGAAAGGTTCAGAAGTGGTTCTAGTCAACCATTGACATTCCAGTCAATTATGGATCATGATGTACTACTAGGTGTCACTAATGATCATTCCATAATTAATGGTTAATTATGGACAACCAACATAATCGGGAACCTATAAGGTCACACGCACTACGAGTTTATCCGAAAGACTTAAAACGAGTTTAGAAATTGGATTCTCAAATTGAGAGACACAAAGTTTGGTTGCACTAAATGAATAACAAATATGAAAAGTTATTTGTCGAAATAGAAGCGCTGATGAGCCATATCTTTTGAATATGTGATGGATCCTCTTTGATTTAATAATAAATCAAATTGGTTTGATTTGATGATTGAACTAAGTGGTTTGCTTCTCTTTGAACCAAACCAAGAGCTTAATGGGCTAAATTTTGGTTAAAGTTTAATAGGTTGGGTTTGGGCTTAGAAGATGACTTGTTCTCCAAGTCATTAAGGAGGTGTATAAATATATCTCTTCATGAGGAGAATTAGGGATTGGAAGAGGAATTTTATTTGGAATATAATTGAGTTTAAGTTTTAGAAAGAGTTTCCAAAACCCTCACCTCTCTTCTCCTTGTGCCACCCAACACTAAAGGAAGGAGTCCCTTGGTCTGCCGCTCCCCAAGCTTTGACCATCACCCATCGGCAAGCCACCTCCAGCCAGCCAGCAGGACGCTGGAGGAGCCTTCTCCGGCCGGCCACCGTTGTTCCAAGCAAGGAAGAGCCGGCGTGACAGCTTGCTGCCCACCGGTATTTTGCCTCTTTTCGGCCTCCTCCGACCTCCATTTCAATGAGAAATGTTGCTATCGGATCCCCAACTCCTTGGGGTACTTCATACCTCATCGGCAGCAAATTACGGACGTCGAATAGCGAGGAAAAAGGCCTAACAACCGCTTTTCGGAGCCGGACAACAAGCTTTATTTTGGTGTCTATCTCTCGTTTGGTGTCGTCTAGTTGCGTACACCGCCGGACACCAAACCTCGCCTTTACAAGCAAGGCTAGTATCTTTCGCGAGGATAAACTCGTGACTTCTGAAATCGTCTTGAGGAGTTCTCGGCGTGGATACCAATAATCTCCCTTTTTTGATATTTGACAACCCGATTCAAAGTTAAGTTAAAAATAACTTCTTATAAAACTCCCTCTCAAATTAAACTCTTCTCTCGAGTTTAATATACCTGAGGTTTCTTAAGTTTTTCAATACTTAACTTTAAATCACTTCTCTGCCTCTTTTGTTCTTGTGCTAGTTTTTCTATCTACCAGTTTTAGCATCCGTCGTCCAGGATAATATTCGTCCATGGTCGTTAGGACCTCTTCTGTGTCATGGTACAGGTCTGTTGAGTCTAGTTTTATTGACGACTCCCTAGAGAGGTTAAGGGTCACCTATGGGATTCCGATTGATCATCAGCTGGTCCTTCCCATAGATGACGTCACTTTGATCCTGCCTAGGAATGTCGGCGAATGAGCTGCCAGTTCGCATACATCGCTGTTAACTTTGACCATCGATTACAAAGCAATAAGAAGGCTTCATAGAGAGAAATCTTCGGGACCTATATGAAGAATGAATAAAGGAAAAAGGGTTAGAGGACGGCCGGGGGGTTCTCCGACACAATCACTCTGACGCTCAAGTTAGTATCTCGCGGAATGAAGGAGATGAACAGTAGCTAGGATTTTTAGATACGTATGTATACATACCTTTAACCTTTGCATGTGGAGGCAAGCAAACCTTTATAGAGTCATGTTGGCGTGGGGGTCCACGTCTTCCATCTGTTCCGCGTTTCTCTCTATGTTACTTTATTTATTAGCCACTTTTTTAGAGTAAATGATCACGTTTCTCACGTTCTTCGCGAGGTAATGACTACGTTGCTCGAGTTCTCTGTGAGCTACGGTTATCGACTCGAGGTTACATGGAAGGAACCGTATGAACCGAAACACCATGGAGAGTCGGGAAATCGTGACGAGCCTGGGCTCGCTAGGAGCCAGGGTCGCGTGGAGTCGAGGCCCTCTAGGAACAGAGGTTCCCTTGGAGCCGGGGCACACTAGGAGCCGGAATCACGTAGACCCGAGGGCCGCTAGGAGCCGGCGGGACACGCGGGCGAGCTGGGGTTTTTTGAGAGTCGGAGGTAGGTCATTTTAGTAGGATTATTAATTTTTTTATCATATGATACCTCCGATTATCTCTTATATTATAAATAATTAAATTATATATATATATATATATATATCTCGAATGCAAATGACTCAACTTTTACGTGCAGTATTTTTTTCCTTTCAAAAGTATAAATAAACAGAGTGTATATAAACGAAGAATAATTATACTAATTCAAACGAAAATAAAAGAAGAGCCAAAAGTATGAGAAGAGATGTGGGGATCAAGTATGTCAAGTTAATTGAGTTTCATCAATCATTATGATTAAGTTTGAAAACACGACTGCAAAAGTAATGGCAAATCTACTTTAATTCGAATTCAGCTACAAAATATGTTAACTAATTAGTATATATTTACTAATGTTCAATTCGTGTAATAAAAGGAATGTCGTTTTTCATAACACAATTATGGATAAAATATAATTCATACATGGAAAAAAATTCCCTAGCCAAAAATAGTTTGTTTTAAAAAAAAATTAAAGTCGTTTATTTTAAAGATGCTTTGATTAGTTCCGACTTGCTGCGGGACTCAGCCAGTTGCCACGTTCCTATCTACAAAATACACACGCACACGATTCCTAAAACAACCCATAGATTCAGTCGCAGACGTGGCATCCTGTTGGTGGGCCCATTTCTTCTTTACAAGCCCATCCTACCTTTCTATTCGCGTTCGGGTACGACTTTTGCGGTGCGCGTTTAGCCACCGCCAATCCTTATCCCATACCATATAAAAGCCCCTCGAATCCGTAAGCCTTCCTCTCACTTCGCTATTCGGCGCCATCGACGCCTTTCTCCTCCCCTTCCTCTCTTTTCCCCCCTTTTCTCCGTCTCTGCTCCCAAATTGCGGAGCCGCGATCCAGTTCTCCGGAACCCTACAACTCTCCCGTACCTTCCTCAACACCCTAGTTCTTCTGTCTCGATCCGATTCCGAACGACGGACCTGCGCGCCGCCTTCAATTCGTCCTCGGATTCGCCTCCCGAAGGGATCGATCTAGGGTTTCGTCTCCGATCGATTTGGGGGAACTTAGACCCGGAAGGTCCCCCTCGTCCGTTGCGATCTGCTTCCGATTCGTAGGGATTTTTTCTCCCGGTACCACGCTACCTCCTCCTGCAGTCAGATTTTGGTTTGTTGGTGCCATCCACTCGAGCGAAGGGGCTTTAGCTTGGAGAAGCTTTTTTCCGAGCAGCGTCAAGTGGAGATTGCGTCTTCCAAGCGGCGATCTAAGGCTCTTTGTCATCTTCTGCAAGCGGCGATCTAGGGCTCTTTGTCATCTTCTGCGGATAGCTGATTCTGCTGCGTCCACCGTTCTGCCTGTACAAGAAGGAGGTCTTTTGTGCTATTTTCACTCGGCGTTCGAGATATTCATCCAAGACAGACCCCTCCCGCCCTCCCTAAGGGAGTCATTAGAAAGGAGATAAATCTACTGTATACAAGTCTATGATTTCTGTTGTTCTAGTTTAAACTCAGGCCTACTTCTTAAATCTGGCCTAAATCAGTTTGCGGCTCATTTTTACTGCAAGAGTTTTGTTATTTTGTGGTTTATTTTTCTTGATATTGGACCAGAGAGAAAAATAGAGAAAAAAAGTAATGGCTGTGTATTATAAGTTTAAAAGTGCCAAAGATTATGACTCAATTCCCATCGAGGGACAATTTATATCTGTCTCCAATTTGAAAGAAAGAATTTTTGAAACCAAGCTATTTGGAAAGGGCACTGATTTCGACCTCATGATCTCTAATGCGCAGACTGATGAAGGTTGGTTCTTTTCCTAGAGTAATACTGTTGAATCTGGTTGAGTATTTCGTTTCCGTAAGTAGAAGTAGCAGTTAATAGATTAGGAGAGACCATTTTTTTTGGTTTACGAAACATTATCATATAGGTGATGTGGGAGTGACTGTTCTCAGCTAGTCATATTCAGTTTAGTGGATATATCTTTGTTGGAATTTTCTTTCGGTGTTTGGAAGTTGAAATCATTTCTTTGGAATTTTATGGACCTTTTGTTCCTCCTTTTTTTCGGTTTCAGAATACGTAGACGAAGGAGCGATGATACCCAAAAGCACATCTATTTTGGTTCGTCGAGTCCCAGGACGACCTCGGAAGCCTATTGTTACTCAAAGAGACGAGTACTTCCTTGGACCTTAATTCTTTAAGTGCATTCTCTTAGTTTTTACTTAATTGTACTAATCAACATTGAAGATTTTACAATAAGAATGTTGTGACGATCAGTTTCAAAAATTGACTGGCAGGTGAACCATTTACCCTGCAGTTTCTCTGTTTTTCTAGTAGGACACTAGTGATGACAATAGAAACTCAGTTGTTTCTACATTTAGATTTACTACAAGCGTTTAATCCATAAGGATCTTGTCATATATAATTTGAGATGCTAAGAATATAATATATTAATCCGCAGGCCTAAAGTTGTAGAGGATAAGATAGAAGAGCTTCCACCATCCAGCAGCATCTTGGTTGGGGATTCGTCTACTAATAGATATGTAAGTTTTATATTTTTCCTGATAGATGAAATAGGCACTGTAGTTTTTCTAACTTCAACGAAATGGACTTTTAGCTTTTGTTTCATACGGCTTACTTGTGATGGTTGGGGAGAACCCGATTGAACTATGTTTAACCTCAAAGTAGTAAGAAGAGTATAACACAATAGTGGAATTTTGCAGCATGAAGAATATGAATGGGATGAGTTTGGAAATGATCTGTATGCTATTCCAGAACTAAACCGCTCACAAATCAGTATTCCTGTCGTCGAAGTTCCTACTGCAAACAATGTTGATGAGGAAAGCAAGATTAAAGCTTTAATTGATACACCTGCCCTTGACTGGAATCAGTGAGTCATATTCATACAATTTTCTTAAAATATTCTTTTTACAATATATAAACTCTCAAATATAAAATAGTAAATCACACTTACATCCTTTATTTGTTCATAATTAGTATTCAGAACTTCCCATTCTAATTTACTTGATTGCTTTTCTTTAGTCAAACTCAAGAGTCATATGGTTCTGGAAGAGGTTACGGAAGAGGCGTTGGTGGCAGGGGAATGGGTGGTCGTGGTTTTGGTAAGTTTTGCTTATCATTTCCTTTAACCTTGAGAGGTTCTTTGGTATGTTCATGATTACGAATTGCATCAAATTAAGATAGGAAACTCCAATGACAAAACTCTATCATGAGTCTCTTCTTGTGTACTCGTTGGTTTGTAACAGAGAAGCATTTCAATTTTTCACGTATGCTAGATTATTGGTTTAAATAGTTGATTAAGATGTCTGCTGAAGATTTGTTTCTTTGAAAAATGAAGGACGTGGTATGCTCGAACGGAAGACTCCTCCAGCTGGGTATGTCTGTCATAGATGCAAAGTGCCAGGTACAATACAATCTCCTGGTATCTAGTTTTTTTGACACTTAAAGTCCATGTTGAAATTAAGCCAATGGCACTTTTCTGTAGGCCATTTTATTCAGCATTGCCCCACAAATGGAGACCCTAACTACGATATCAAGAGGGTAAAACCTCCAACAGGGATTCCAAAATCAATGCTAATGGCTACTCCTGATGGATCCTATTCTTTGCCAAGTGGTGCAGTTGCTGTTCTAAAGCCAAATGAGTAAGGAATTCTTTTCAGTGTCCGTGGTCTGTCAGAATATACTGTGGAACTCATGTTTTTTGTTTTTTTGTTGGTTATCTAGAGCTGCATTTGAGAAAGAGATAGAGGGTTTACCGACTACTCGTTCTGTTAGTGATCTTCCTCCTGAATTGCGGTGCCCATTATGTAAAGAGGTAATGAAAGATGCAGTGCTCACTAGCAAATGCTGTTTCAGGAGTTTCTGTGATAAATGTAAGTCTCGTTGCATGTCCATTTTCTTGTATTATAATTTTTAGTTGAGATATTTTAGCCTGTCAGTATTTCATTAAGCTGAGTTTATTTGGTTTGTAATCAGGCATCAGAGATTATATTATGTCAAAGTTGATGTGCATCTGTGGAGCTACTAATATATTGGCGGATGACCTCCTTCCAAATAAAACACTCAGAGAAACAATTAATCGGATATTGGAATCAGCTACCAGTAGCACAGAAAATGCTGGAAGCCTAGTTCAAGTCCGAGGTATGTAGTATAAACATGTTCAATTGTTGGATTATTCACACTGATCTTGTAGTATCAAGCAGAATGACATAAGAATTGCATTTGCAGATATGGAATCAGCTCATCCAGCACAGCCAAAAGTTCCATCTCCTAGCCTTTCGGCTGCTTCAAAAGATGAAGCTAATCACCCTACCATGGATCAATCTTCCCACATGAAGGATGGGGAAGTTGCTAGTGAAATTAAAACAGCAAATAACGAATTAATTTCTTTAGACAAGAAGGCTGCTGTAACTGCAAATGTATCTGAGGCAACACCAGAATCTCTTAGCAAGGGGCAAAAGTCACCAGAAAATGCTCCAATAGTGACTGAGGATGTCCATGAAATGCAACCTGTTGGAGAACAAGGTAAAAAAATATTTTTCTGATGGCTAATCATGCTATATTTGTTCTTTTAGATTCAATGTTGTTCTAGTCTGTACTCACCTAGGTGCTTCTTTGTTTATCATCATCATCAAGTTGTTTGGTCCCAACTATTTGGATTGGCTAAATGGATCTTATCCCTTGCTATCCAATTGTATTATTGGGTCATTTGTTTATACTTAAGTTGAATTGCAGAATTACGTTTTGATTTGTTTTCTGCTGTATTTTCTAACACATGATTTTTGCAGCAAAGAAGAAAAAGAAGAAGAAAGCTCCAGGTTCGTTCACTTGAATTAGATTCATTTACATATTGCTTTTACTTCAAGTGTGAACTTGAAATGTACTGCAGTTCAGGTTGCAAAACAACCTAAATATTTTCTTAACTCCATTGTTCTTTCACTAAACTGCAGTTGCTGATATGCAATGGAGAGGCTACCAAGACCTTGGGGTTGAAAATTTTGGCATGCCTTTAGTAGCTTCGGGCTATAACCCTTACTGGGGCGGTGGGATGCCATTAGGAGTTGATGCCTCCTATATGGCACCTTTTAGTGCTCCAATGCCATTTATGGGTTATCCACCTGGCCCCTTTGATGTTCCGTTCGGTGGAGGAATGTTTCCACACGATCCATTTGCAGTGCAAGCTTATATGATGCCAGCGGTTCCAAGGTGTGCTATTGAAAGTTGATGGTTGATTTAATGGTTGCTAGTATTCTTCTGTTTTAGATCTAGAATGCTTGGAATGCTACAACTAGATATGAAGGGTGCATCTGTTTAAAATTCTATTTCATTGTCTGCATGGTTTATTATTTGATTCTTATACTGTTGTGTGTTCCATTAATGGATTTAATAAGGTGGTGGAATTGGTATACCGGTTTAACTCAGTGTTTGCCAGCCTATTGTTGATGCTTGTTCGATACGTTCTGTAGGGATCTATCTGAGTTTGGCATGGGCAGCATGGGAATGGGTCAGAGGCCTCCAGGCATGAACAGAGAAGAGATTGAGGCCCGGGAGGCTGATATAAGGCACAAGCGAGGGATGGACCGACTCAATGAAAGGTGTGTGATCAGTATTTTTCTATCTTTCTTCATTGTGGTGACTAGAAAGTTATTAGTTCACGGAATTGGTTAAATTCATTGTATTATTCTCCTATGCTTTTAATTGCCTCAATAACAGTTTCTTATATCCGCCTACTATCCATCCTAATTTAACTCACACAAAGTATCCCAAACTATCCTCCTATGGTTTGGGTTGGGTTAGGAACGTCGGTTTGTCATTTAAATTATATGACCGTGCATTTAGTTAATAGGAAAAATATTCAATTCTGTATGGATTTGATATTCCTACATCTGTTGGAAAAAACACAATTTTCATGGTTGTTTTTTTTAATCCTTTATTGTTAAGGAATAGCTATTGCTTACTTTATTTCAGTAGTAATAATTCCTTATCTGTTGTATTCTTCAAATAATTCATCGGCTCATTTGGAAAAGCCAGAGGGATCAGATTGCTTGGTGAGGCTGTTATAGTCATGTGGACCAAATGAGTCAGAGGGACTTATGTAGGTTAGCTGACTAATGACTAAATGAGTTTAGTGTGAGTAGGGTGGTCAGGTTGGTCAAGTTAGGCAAGTCAAGTGTGTTGATGATTTAACAGACTGGTTGAGGCAGTTCGAACAAACCAAAAAGGCCATTCAAGCTTAGTAGGTTGGATGAGTTAGTCCACCCAATCAAGTTGATTATACTGAATCGATGAATCAATTGAACTAGGCAAACTTTTTGGAGGAAGCATGTGGATTGGTCAGGCTCTTCTTACCTGTCTGAGTGGTTGGACGCTTAAGCTGATTGTATTGAGCTAGCGGAATTCAGTGCAGTTGTGTTGGGTGGATTAAGCGAGTCAAATAGGTCTATCAAGTCGGATGGGCTGGAGAATAACCCTTTTACTGTGTTCCTTTTCTGTTGAAGCTGCAGCTGTGATTTTGTGCAGTGCTTCATTTAACAGAATATGAATCTCTTTGGTTACATTAAACTAGCCTCTTGAATACACGCTGTGAAACTACCATTTCCTTCTAGTTTTGCTACCTTTATCACTTAAATTATCCTCTGGCTGGTCGCAGGGAGAGGGAGCATTCCAGTGACAGGGAGCCAAGAAGGGAGTCTAGCTGCATTAATGATGCTTCTTCAATGAAATCAAAGCATGTATGTTTCTTTTTGTCGATCATTGTTCTTACTCAATTTTGTATTGTTAATTCTGCTACTTTACCCGCATTGAACGTAAGCAAGATGGCAACAGCCGAGCATGATCAAAGACCATGCTTACAGGGGACCGATCCTTCTTTAAGTTAGCCGTTTGTTGAGCTCGGCATGCTTAGCCTGTATTCATTTATCCCACTGTATGCATCTCTGCGAATGACAAGTGATGCAGCCAGTTACGTACCATCCAAGTTGTAAATAGAAGTGTGAGGTGAGACACTTGCACTAGTTTAAGAGCTAGAGAGACAAGCGGGAGGCCTAAAGAGCTAACCGGGGAGGGGAGTGAGGGAAACTCCGCAAGGAAGGCTAGTTTGACCAGGGAGTGAGGGACGAGCTAACATCGTGTATCTAAAAGGGGCAGTGTCTCATGAACTGATCCATTTTAAGGGTGGAAAATAGTAGTCATTTTAGTGTTTTTTTTTCTTCCAGAGTGTATAGCCGTTGATTCTACTCATGCTTCAATTTGTTCAACAATTAAGCATTTTAATGATCAAACAACAGATTCATAGGAAAGTAAATCATTAATTGATTATCATAATTAGTTAAAGGGTGATGAGTAGCGTTAAGGCCTCCAGTGTACGAGTCTAAAGGGCCGCGATCGAGCCCAAATTTTGTCCCAAGCTTTAGTGGTCCCGCCTCCGGAGTTTCACATGCAGGCTTGTGGACCTGCCTCGTGGGTCCCACTTAACTTTAGTGGTGCTGGTGCGGCTCGTGCTCAAAATTGTAATTTTGTTTTTTCGTTGTTTAACATGATGACAATATAACTGAGATTTTGCAGAGGCCAACGTCCCTCCCGGATCGGTCTGAGAAGCCATCAAGCATGGATCGGCATGGATTGGTCCACGAACGCGAACCCACCCGGCATTCGCCTCCTCGGCGTCCTCGCCCTTGCCAGAGGAAAGTCGCCGACCACGAGCAGCCTTCCGAAGCAGTGGCCGCTGCTGCGGCCGCCGAGGCGGACTGGAAACAGAAGGCTAGCGTCTTCTCCCGCATCAGCTTCCCCGAGCTCGGCGAGGGCAAGAAGAGGAAGGCTTCCTCCTCATCCGATGTCGCGCCGAGGAATGGGCTGAAGGAGATTCCGGCGATTCACAAGTCAGGCTCCGACGGGAACCGCGATGAAGCCAAGCGCGCCAGGAGAACCTCATCGGTGAGCGCGAGGAGAGGGAGCAGCCGGCACGACCACGATTCTGGCGAGGAGGACTACCACTTTAAGCGGAGGCCCTTGTCGTCGTCGTCGAGGAGGGAGGCGACGGCGGACGTTGAGCAGGGAGCAACCAGGCCATCGAGCCGCTCCCGTGAGCGCGAGTCTCACGAGCGGAGCGGGAGGGATCACGGCCACTACCGTGCTGCCAGCAAGCGGAGAAGAGAGAGATAGATCAGAGAGAAATAGTTGCGTTACGATGTGTATGCGCTCATGACGCTCGCCAGCCGATGTTATTACGTGATTATCGATGGATTTAAGTCCACAATTTCATAAATGAGAATTCAATTATTAATGTAATTAAGAGAATTGCATCTATTTGTTTGCTGATTGTGATTAATTCCGTGCCTTGGATCTTTTATTTGTATTGTGAATAAACTTTTAAGGCAAAATATGGAAAGCTCAGAATTAAAATGTGTGTGTATGTGAGAAATAGCATTTCAATCTAAGAATTCCGTCTTCACTACTGAAACCAGAGCAGAGCCTCGGTTTCGATGAGATGTCTCTAGTTTTTCACAAAGAAAGCTACGATCCAAGCCTCCGAGGTGATAGCCACGGGCATGAACGCCATCTCTGGCTTCCATTCTCTCCGCCGCGAAGCTCAATCAAGACGGTTGACTTTGTTAAATACTTCTCCGATGCTTTCCAAAATATATATAGCATTCCTAATGCCAGGCAGCGGCCTCTTTTAAAAAACACTCGACGAACTGTTAAAACCTTTCCTTCGTGTTTAATTCTGCATTAATCATTTTCAATTTGAATCGCTAGGAGCACTGCCCGAGATAACCAAGCACGTATATCGGATTTAAAATTAAGTTAGCGTGGCTTTATTGCAGCAAAACACCGGTCTGGCTCCACTACGCACCAAAAAAGTGCGTGCGTGCATTAATAATCAATGAATCAACTAGCTGCCAACAGCTCGTTCTATAAATAAATAAATAAATAAATTATATTAACGCAAGGTAGATCCTCTCAACGCGTGCCGCTAGGCGCTGTCTACGATGACTCCTTTAAAATTGGCCTTGAATGGAATCTCTCCGCGTACGAGGCGCTGCGCTTGAGTCATGCTTAACCTGGATTTGATTAGGCGGCTAAGCCGGGAATCTCGGATCTTGTCCAATATCGTAAATTAATTCAATGTTAATATAATTAAAATTAAAGCAAACTCCTCTTTCTTTTTTTTAAAAAAATTCTATTTAGATTTTTATTGTATTTTTTCAATAATCTTAAAACACATGAGGAAAATCTAGTGAATGAGCATTCAAATTCACTTTTCATAAACCTTGTTAAAGTTCACCGACTATTTTTTATATGACATGGCCATTCAATACCCAATTTGGTGCACAGTAAAATCCATTTATATCTACATTGATTGCACTGTGAATGCATCACAGTAACCGTATCACAAATATTTCCTTATTTAGTGCGATTTTTAATTAGTCCACAAAGATTTGTTCCCTTCTGTTAAATAAACGCCTTTATGTGTTTTCTTTTCTTCAAAAAATAAATATTATTTATTTATTTATTTATTAATTCTTTAACCACGACTATAAATTACAAGACTAGCTCCATTCGCTCCTCTGCTCCGCTACAAGGAAAGCGAAATGTTTGGAGAAAACTTGTACCAGTGCTTCTCCGGCCATCGCCGTTCCTCCCGTTGCCCTCCTCTTCCGGATCCCGCCGCCTCTTGTTCCTCTTCTTCCTCCTCCGTCGTCTTCAAGCACTTCAATTGCCTGTTCGATCCTGACACGACGCCGGCCTTGCTTCTACCCTGCTCCACCTCCCCCGCAGGCAAAGGCGCCTCCTTTTTCTCCTCCTCGTCATCTTCCCGCGACGGTCTCGACGGAGACGAGGGCTCCAGCTGTCCCTCCGAGCGTGACCTCTCCACCGCCATCGCCTCCCGCCGCCTGCTGCCGGCGTCCCCGGGGCTGTCCAACTCCATCGCGGACTCCTCCGCGGCGCCAGTCGCCTTCGGAATCAGGGGCGTCGCCGCCGCCGCCGTGCCCACCTACTCGCCGGACCCCTACGGCGACTTCCGCAGGTCGATGGAGGAGATGGTGGCTGCCCTCGGCCTCGACGCCGCCGGCGACCACCGCGCCCGCCGTCTCCACGAGCTCCTGCTCTGCTACCTCACACTTAACCGGAAGCACGCCCACAAGTACATTGTCAGCGCTTTCTTCGATCTCCTCCTCGCCCTAGCCGCCACCACCACCACCACCGAGGATAATAACGCCACCGCTTGATTCGGCACTGCCTCCTCCCTGCTGTAGATTACCACTACGAAGCATCATCTTAATCTTTGCTCTGATCAAGTGTCTCATGTGTGGACGAGGACAGTTTCTCTGGTCAAATAAACTCCTCTTAATGGAATTGACATAAAGATGAGATCAATGGTGGAGTCAGATCGAAGTAGTGTGCGCTGGAAAAGCTGTCTCAGAGTCGGCCAATGCATCTCAGTGCACTGAATCAAAGATGCCGAAGACTTCAACTACTCTGCTTTTGTTTATCTTTCCAGAAAAATAATTGGCGATGACAAGGCTGTTCCCTCAAATACACTCTGTAAATTTGTTGCAGAAGTTAAGTGCGTGTGCAGAGCACTGCAAAAATGAAAACAGGAAGAGCAGTAAAAAAAAAAAAACACTGCAAATCTAATCCATTCATGATGGACTATGAATTTATTCTTCTTTTGAATAAAATATCTATGTGTAATCTATCGTCCTTATCTTTTAAATGATCCGTAAAAGTTACTCGTACCCATTTTAAAACCACTCGTGAAATGACACGCTATTTGCAGTAGTGTGGGGCCATGTTACTGTGTGTAATTTTAGTTCTGATACCATTTTGGGTTGCGTCGAAAGGAGTATGTCTGTTAAGACTTGTCTTATATAATTGTACAGCAGGATATCCTTCCGAAATTAAATAATAAACGATGGAATATTGTTGCTATATATATATTATCAATAGATAGAAGCCATATTCGCGGAGACTGGAGGGCGATCGGTAGTAAAGGCGAGTTTTGAATCTGTGATTTTCCTCGGAAAGAAGTTTTCTTTTCGTTAGATCACGGTGATCATAAATGTTACGTTTTTTTTTTTCAATATGATTTGGTTGCTTTTGTAATTTCTGCTTCCGGTTGTGAATCTGACTGTTTAGTTGGCTGATACTGAGATTATAGTTGGCCTCGGTATAATCTTCAGCCCGTTGTCTGTTCTAGACTCGAAATCTGCGAGTTTTGTGTATTTTTATGGCGATCTAGGGTTGTTGATTAGATAGCCAAAACCTAGATTGGGATTTTGGCGATAGCAGTAGATCTCTTGATGCAAAATCATGATTTTCTTTGTCTGCATTATGAGGATTGAGAATTCATGACATGACCAATTATCTCGGACCTTTTGGAATAAAGATAGGATTTTTTTCCCCGATCTCATGACAGAAATATGTAATTTCTGTTCGGAACTTTGCAGCTAAGCTACAAAATGGGAGAATCCAGTGCAGAAATAGCAAAGGATGTAACTGAAGTAAATTCTCTTCTCTTTTGATGCCTCTTAATCTCCCACGTGTTTTTTTTTCTCACTGCAAAACATTAACTATTAATTATCATTCTTATTTTTTAATCGTCTAAATTTTCAGTTGATTGGAAAAACCCCGTTGGTGTATCTCAATAAGGTAGTAAATGGCTGTGGAGCCCGGATTGCTGCGAAGCTTGAGATGATGGAACCTTGCTCCAGCGTCAAGGATAGGTAAGGATTTTCTATGTTCGTTGTACATAGAAAATCAGTGATTTTTTCCCACTTGAACATTTCTTCACTTCGGAGTTTTCAGTGATTTCAATTAATGAGTTGATAATTTTTCCTGGCAGGATTGGATACAGCATGATTGCTGATGCGGAGGAGAAGGGTCTTATCACACCAGGACTGGTAAATCAGTTCTTCAGTCGCGTATTTCTGTCTAAAAGAATTCAAGGCAAATGCTTATTTTGCCCATGAAATAAATATTTCTTCTTTTGAAGAAAAACCACATCTAATTAGGTTATCTTCACATTGGTAATCTGCACTAGCATCTCACATTTTACATCAATTATCCATTCAAACAATGTTTAGTCCATCGTTAGTGATCCTTTAAAGAAGTATATCTATATAAACATTTAAACTCCTCAATAGAAGAAAGGAAAGGAAAGAAAAGAAAGGAAAAAGAAATCCATTTCCTCATTTACTCTTTCTTCTTCAGTAGAGAGGAAAGAAGAGGGATTTTGGCTCCAAATTAGATCCATAATATTAAGCTGATTTTCTTTCCTTTGGAAATTTTAGTAGGATAAATGAAATGTATTGAAAATTGTGCTTTCCTTTCTTTTCCACTCAATTTCATCAGAGTAAACACAACAATAAAGAAGTCTTTGGAGATTATGCTTTCTGTTTCCAAGTAATAGTAAAGGATATTATAGTGCTGAAAAGAACTTCCACTGGTAAATCATTATGTAAACAATCAATTTTTGTTTTTTTTTGGTTCATTACTTACTATCCTGTTAAGTCTCCAAATGTTTTAATTAAATAAGCATTTGACAAATTTTTCTCTGTGAAGAGTGTCCTGATTGAGCCAACTAGCGGTAACACTGGTATTGGACTGGCTTTCATAGCTGCTGCCAAGGGTTACAAGCTCATTCTTACAATGCCAGCCTCAATGAGTCTTGAGCGAAGGATCATTCTTAAAGCTTTTGGTGCAGAATTGGTTCTCACTGATCCAGTTTTGGGAATGAAAGGTGCTGTTCAAAAGGCTGAAGACCTTGCTGCAAAGACACCTAATTCTTATATTCTTCAGCAGTTTGAAAATCCTGCTAACCCCAAGGTATATATTATGTGATGTTATTTTTGAAACTTTTTACATGCAAAAGTAATTATAATTTATGTTTGGTTTATGTGCGTAGATTCATTATGAGACAACTGGACCAGAGATCTGGAAAGGAACTGGTGGAAAGGTGGATATGTTGGTTTCTGGCATTGGAACAGGAGGCACAATTACTGGTACGGGAAGGTATCTCAAGGAACAAAATCCCAACATTAAGGTAGTACAACAGAAAAATACTAACTACTGTTATCATCTTGTACAGTCCTTGGGCAATTTCCTCTTCCTCTCTTTTACATGGTATATCTGCTCATGGTTTATTTTTTTTCTATTTGTAGCTTTATGGCGTGGAGCCAGTTGAAAGTCCTGTGTTATCTGGAGGAAAGCCTGGTGAGCTAAAACTTAATCAAGTGTTTCCCTTTTTGTTCTGAATTCTGTGTTCAGTTTTCGAAATTGGTAACATAGCTTACTCAAAAGAATGTGTACCTTTATTAGTCCTCTCATCCTTTGTTACACATAATATGTGCCAAACACAAGTAGCTTTATATGACATGTCAATGAACTTACCAATAGAGAAAGCTTGGATTTCATGTCTTGATCGATAAGGATCCTCTTTGAATCACCCATTCTGCTTTGATGCAGTGGGAGATGATTTTGAATTTTTCAATCTGATGCAGCTAGGCATTTCTATTTCAAGGGAAACAATAAAAAAAAAAATCAATAATCTGTAATTCTGAGTATATTTACTTCTGTTATTGGTTTTTTTGCTTGCTTCACCAATGTGGATTTCTTTTTTTCTTAAAAATATTTCAGGTCCCCATAAAATCCAGGGGATTGGAGCTGGTTTTGTCCCTGGTGTTTTAGATGTTGATCTCGTTGATGAAGTTATTCAAGTAAGTCTGAGAAACTTGTTTACTGTCATTTTTAACACACCATGTTAGTCCCAGTACTGAAAAGTGTTCAAGATGCTAAAATAATTTCATCAACATTCATCAGACCTTCAGACTCGGTGACAAATCTTTAGGTTTCCAGTAGCCGTATGGCTTTTATCTCTTCTTTTTAAGAGCCCACAAATTATTTTGTAATGTTGAGAAAGAACAACAGTGTATTTCATTTCACGTGCTGATGACCAGGTCACAAGTGATGAATCCATTGAAATGGCAAAGCTTCTTGCACTCAAAGATGGCCTGCTGGTGGGTAACGTTTTTCTTAAACGTCCTTCTAGATTCAAGTTGTCACCAATTCTACTTTAATAAAAATCACATCAGTGCTTTTCTTATACTGATGTAAGTGCAATATACGTTGCAGGTAGGAATATCATCTGGTGCCGCCACTGCAGCCGCCATTAAGATTGCACAGAGGCCAGAAAACGAAGGAAAACTCATTGTGGTATGTCCCATGTCATATTTTTTTTGATTCAATGTCTGTATAATTTCCATTCCTCTCTATATAACATACATGTTTGAATTAAAAAGAATCATCATTTGATTCTGAGGTATTTACAATTTATTCAAAAACTGCTCCCACTACGGTATACCATTTGATCATTAATGATCTTGCATGCTCATCCAGCCATTTCTGTCTCTGACTGATCAATATCAAACCGGCATACTTGATTACTTTGGTGAAGGAAAATTTCCCTTAGTAACAATTTCTAAGCACCTTACTAACTAAGCTAGCTAGCGAGCACTCTCGGCACTATGTTTACCTGAATGAATAGAAAAGAGATACGGAGGAATGATGGGAGATACTAAAGAACCAAACGGAAGTTGATATTTTTTGTCTTTTACATTTTAAAGATGCACAAGTGGTAGAAAATTAGTTATTTTCCCACACTTACTACAAGGAAAGTAAAGGAACTTTCATTTTAATAGCTCTCTGTATCTTCTTTGGCTTAGGTCGTCTTCCCCAGCTTCGGCGAACGTTACCTTTCGTCTGTGCTCTACCAGTCAATCAAGAAGGAAGCTGAGAACATGGTTTTTGAGCCATGAAGTTTTTTTGTGCGCCAAGAATCCTTATCCAAGGAATTCGACGAAAGCAGCTGGAAGGCTCTACTCTACTGCTATTGTCCTTGTCAGAAACTTGAAAGTTATTTAATGAATGAACTTGAACAATTTCCATAATATAAATAAGTGAATTTGAACCTCATCTGATTCACTTGGCATAGAATATTAGAAACGTTAATGTAATGTGCTCCAATTCTGCCGTCAAATTTGACTAAACTAAAAATACAGACATATATATATATATATTATTACTTAAGCACAATGTAAGAACAAAATATCTGCTTTTGAATAAAGACTTTTGGCCTCCGATCTGTAGAAAAAGAGTGCGCTTGCCATTAATTATTATATTTATACACAATGTGTTTTTTTTATTAGATCAAATTCTAATTGAGTTGTTATTGTCAATGCCCTGTAGAGGAAGGATGACAAAAGTGCGAGGAACCACAGCCACATCAATAGCAATTGTTGTTCTTCAGACAAAATCTACATACATATCACTATCCATCCTCCCTATCAAATTGCAAGCCTTGCATAAGAAATGATTACTACTTGGCAGTGATGATCAAACAGCTACCTGAAGAGACTCCAAGGAGCTGACAACATCCCTCATCAGAGGCCTTGCCTTGAGGTTGTGATTGAGGCAGTGGCTGGCCAACCATGCCACCCTCTGAGCAGCTTTCTCAGGGTAGTTTTTCCCTAGCCGGGGATCCACAATGACAAGCACTCTCTTCTTCTGGGTCAGATATGGCCTTGCCCAATCCACTAGTGTCTGCTCGCCCACCGGCCGCGACCTGTCCAGCGACCTCTTCCCTGTGAGGAACTCCAGCAGCACGACTCCAAAGCTGTAAACATCGCTCATTGCCGTCAGATGACCTGCAAACACGAAGAGTTTGATCAAAAGCATCACATCAACTACTGCATTGGTAAACAAACACAATTGTAAATAGAGAGTCTCAAACTGAAGTTTCATGTACCTGTCTTCAAATATTCTGGTGCTGCATAGCCATAAGTCCCCATTATTCTAGTTGAAACATGAGATACGTCCCCTACTGGACCATTCTTTGCGAGGCCAAAGTCTGAAAGCTTTGAGTTGTAATCCTAAGTGTAGAAATGATGAGAGAAAAAAACAAGTTTATCATTAATATCTATAACATGTTTCATTGAGAGAAGATGTAACAATGAAAAGAAAGAATTTTAGATGTCTAACATTGTCTAAAAGAATATTTGATGTTTTAAAATCGCGGTATATGATTGGTTTTTCAGCATCATGGAGGAAAGCAAGCCCTTTTGCAGCATCAAATGCAATCTTCATTCTGATACCCCAAGGAAGGCCGCCAAGCGCTCCTGTCACATGGAACTTAATTTTAATTAGCCAGAGATATCTACATAATTAGTATGAATTATGGAGTGGCAACACAAGTCGATTGTCAATTTTATCATATTTAAAATGCAAAATCAATATGAAAAATCGCATTAAGTTTTGTTAACAAAAGTAAAACCAATTATTCTACTATTAAAATAACCTATGAGATCAAATGATCGATTGTGGTTAACAAAAGTAAAACCAATTATTCGAGAACTATTATCACATTGTTAATTTCCTATGTATCTTTTGTCGGTTAAAAGTAATTTCATCTATGATACTTAGTTAACTGGTGAGCTTTCTTTCCAATATCAGAACATGGAAAATTATTGCTCGTGTAAATATTTTCTGTTCCATCTATTTCAATAG
Organism: Hedychium gardnerianum; assembly: GCA_038050645.1. Taxonomy (NCBI): domain Eukaryota; kingdom Viridiplantae; phylum Streptophyta; class Magnoliopsida; order Zingiberales; family Zingiberaceae; genus Hedychium; species Hedychium gardnerianum. Next base: position 18,858 of record JBBUKS010149991.1, read on the forward strand.
AAAAACAAAGAATATATAGAAAAATATGATTAAGTATTGAAATGAAAAAGAAAAACAGATTGTATAGAAGTATTTTGTTTTTGTTTTCCTAAACCAACAGTCAGAATTGTCAAATTGGATAAGAACAAATAACAATTATTCAGCAAGATAAACCAATTGGATAAGGAAGTTGATATTTATGGAGGAGGATGATTCCTGCACCAAGTAGAAGCATGTCTACTAAAAGATGAAGAGAAGTTGGAAATTTCTGAAAAAAGGAAAGATTACTCGAGAAGAGAAGAGATTCCACATTCCCCTTTTCCATGAACTCGTATACCAGAACTCGGTGCTCGTCTTCGCAGCAGTATCCAATCAATTTCACCAAATTCGGATGCGAAAGTTGCCCAAGGAATATAACCTCAGCCTAAACACATCAAAAACCAGACTTAAAGACGACTAACATCAATCGAAACGACTCAAACTATTGGAGGAAATCAAGCTGAAAATAACTAACAAGAGTTCCTATATATTTACCAGCCACTCTCTGTGACCCTGGAAACTGTTATCAGCATCATGAACCTTCACAGCCACTCGCTGAGGTTGAAGACCCTTCTTGAGGTTCTCAGTGATGTACCCTCCGTACACGCGCCCAAATCCCCCAATTCCCACACTGTTCTTGAAATTTGCAGTAATAAGCTTGAGTTCACTGAAAGTGAAAGTTTCCAGAGGATTCCCTGCAGCTTCCTTCCTCAGGTCCTCGACCTCCTTTGCGTTCGACGGCAACTTGCTAATCTCCTTCTCTTTTTCCTCTCTTGGACTTTGAACTTGTGGAGATTCTGATAGAAAGAACTGATTTTGAATCAAGAAAATCGATTAACATATTCAGAATTATATCTGAAAACACACTCACCTATCTTTAAAGAGGAAGAGACTCTTCTGATGGAGCGGTTTAACTTAAACCAGCAATTTCCCATGAATACCAGTAGAACTATTCACCAAGATTGCATGTTACTGCAAGAGTATATGAGCTTTGGCTTCTTCAAAGAGAAGGGAACAAGATATATAAAGAGTTGAATTGATCAGTAAACCATGTACATGCTATGGATTGCCCGAGTAAAGACTTGGTCCACCTTCCTCTAAATTATTTTGAGATGAAAGTTGAGACCATGACTGCCCCTCTGATCGGGTTGTTTGTCTCAGTCCAAAATGAAACCACAAGTGTTCTTGGAGAGAAGAAGTAGAGCTGCAGTTTTGGCATATTGGAGGTGCTTTAAGTCACTATAACATTTCAGAAAAAGATGTGGATGGAATGTCATTGTAAGAATCAACGTCTCACCACTCAACAAAGAGGAAGACTGAGTAGAGTCAATAATGATAGTAAAAGAAAGAAAAGTAAATGAATTGGCCCAAAGAATTAATTTTTTTTTTTAATATTACCACTTTCTTAAACAAATAATTCATTTATATTGAATGATATACTTTCTAACTACTTACTGTTCAAACTTCGAATCCTCAGTAATTCAGTATGCATTTGGAAAGAAATCACCACTTTTGTATTGCCATAAATTTTATTTTTTAAAAAAAAAGAAAGAAAAAAGAAGAAAATATTGGAGACGGCTTTATTTTAACAGGATTGGTTCGTGTGTCGATTTCAATGAGCAGCAAAAAATGGTTGCTTTGTCAGTAAAACAGAAGAGGCAGTTAAATGAGCTCAGCATAATCTAGTGATTAGTGAAACAAATCTCTTAAATTGTTTATTTATTATCAATAAATTAGAAGAACAGCTTGAATAATTCAAGTCAAACGGTAGACCAAGGAATTACAAGATACGTTAAGGGTTCAAAAATATTATATCCGAGATATTTTTTTAATGATTTTATTCAATCGCGGATGGTTACTAACTTTTGAACAGTGATCATTGCATGAAAGAGGACAGAAACCTGACAAGTATTACGCGGTCAAAAATTAATCTTTATTGATAAAGTTTTATATAACAATCATCTGCTCGTCTCGTGAGAATTAATTTCGATGACTTATTAACCTTAAAAATCTACGTTATCAAATCACATCACATCAGATCACCATGCGCCGGGGTTCACATTGATGCGAAGTGCATACGATTTTATTTGCGGGTAGAAGATTTAGAAGTTAAATTGAAAGCGAAAGGAGGAAATAGAGTTAGAGCAAGCATTCAGATGGGAAGGGATATGAATACTACCAAGGAATAATGATTTTACTAAACCGCGTGAGAAAATTTCAACATGACCTATTCACATATTTAATTTATATAATTTTACATAATGCATTTTCATTATATCCCAATCTTCTTTCTTTTCCCAAATAATAATATAAATTTATGTGTGTTTATCTTTAAAATTTTACTTTATTCATTCTCAGTTTACAATAGATAAATTTATAGTAAGTATTATTGTTCTAGATGTTATAATGAAGTTATGATAATTTTTTTCAAGATTTTGTAAGTTTAAATTTTTATTATTCTTAATTTATGTTATCGAATTCAAATATGAGAGCGTGAATATATTTTAAAAGTAATTTGAAATTATCTAAGTCTATTTAATCAGTTTCATCCGAAATTAATTGATAAATTTAGAAAATTTTGAATCATTTTAAATTAAAAATAATATATTCTTATAAATTTGAATTTGATAATATAAATAGAGAATAATGATTTTTTTAAAAAGTATATAAAAATTTGGAGACGTACACGTTCAAATACACGTAATTATTTCGTGAAAAAATGCAAAGTGAAAAAGGAAGATGGATATAACAGAAATATACTGTGTTTTTATAATTATAAAAATTAGGTACGTATAGTATTTAAACTTTCTTATGCAGTTGGTTCGGTAAAATGCTGAACCATGATCAAGTGATTAGTAAGGTAGCAGAGCTAAATTTGACTTTGTCAACGAAGAATCTTTTTGGGTCAAAAGGTAAGACTGAAATAATCAATCAATATACGGTTTCTACGTTGATAAATCAAACTAAATTTAGTCAAAGATCCCAACCATAATTCTCTGTTGTATTCGTTTTGCTTTTATTCAATAACTTGTTCGTTTAGTTTTATTGTTAAGTTTTCCTGAAACACGACGGATTAGGCTGAAAGAATATTTATACTATATAGTATTATTTTAAAATATTCTCAATTCAATTAATTTGGAAGTTAAGCAAGCCATGAAATATTCGGTCATTAATAAATTTGGATTAAAAAAATGATTTCATCATGAAGTTTATCATTTTTATATGAAAACATGGGTTATTATTGATAACCTTCGTTATCTTAGAATCCAAAGTTATCAAAAAAAAAAAATCTTATTTGATTTAAATAATGAACGATTTCTGAGTAATAATGCATATCCGACGTGTCAGCAAAAGAGACAAACAATTCAAAATATGATTCCTTTGAGAAAGTGAGATTTTCTTTGATTTCAGAGTTAATTGGAATCCAAGCGCGGTCAGTCATCGAGCATGAACTGCGATCGATCGTCGAGGGTGAGTAGTGGCCGGTCATCAAGCGCGAGCAATGAGGGCGGTGCCGGCTCGACGTCATTGCCACTCCTTCATGCGGAAGGCTCGCCGGGGGCCGGAGGTGGTAGGCGGTTCACCGGTCGTTGAGCGAGAGCAGTGAGGGCGATGCCGACTCAGCGTCGACACCGTTCCTTCGTGCGAAATGCTCACCAAGGGCCAGAGGTGGCAAGCGGCTCACCGACCGTCGAGCATGAGCAGCGGCGCGGTCGATCGTCAAGCGTGAGCAGTGAGGGCGGTGTCGGCTCGGCGTTGCAACCGTTCCTTCATGCTGAAGGCTCGCCATGGGCTTAAGGTGGTAGGCGGCTCATCGACTGTCGAGTGCGAGCAATGACGCAGCCGGTCGTCGAGCATGAGCAACGAGGGCGGTGCTGGCTATTGGTACCTCACGTGGAGTAAGTCACGATTTTAATGTGAAAGTCAATCAGGTTAAATTAGGTCCTGTAGATTTGATGTCTTATGTATAAGTGTGCAAGGATTAGGAACACAAAAAGTCGAGCGGAAGACGCAACGAGTGAGAAGGATGAGTGCATTCGAGGGATGAGGAGATGCGAAAGAGTACATCGATCGAGCGAGAAGGACGCGCGAGGTGCATCCGAAGGACGAGAAGTCAGAGGAAACTTGCTCGAGGAGAAGGTCGGAGTTGGGTTCGAGTGAGCTCAACTCCGGACGACCGGAGCATCACCCAAGCGAGCGAAATGAAGAATTGTCAACTTCTGAGGTTGACTATTTTAGGTGCCCTGAGTTTAGGCGCCCCGAATAACTCAAGGCAACCTGAAGACTCGAGGTGTCTCGGTTGACTTGAAGTGCTTCGGATGACCATAAGGAGTCATTAAAGAGTCGTTGAGAAGAGGATAACGACGACAGCGGGGCTTGAGGCGCCTGGATGACCCTAGGCACCTCGAATGACTTGAGGCGTCTCAGATGACTTCAAGTGCCTCCAACATGCCAGATCAGCCGAACATTGGCAGCGAAGCGGATAACAACCGCCCATTGGAGGTGCCCTGGATCACTAGAGGCGCTTGGAATCCACCACGTCAGCAAAAATGATCACTTCGACCAATAGGCTATAAAAATTCGGCTCTAAGTTTGACATCACACTCTGTTCTTAATTTCTAAACTTTGTAATTTCATTTAGAGTGTTAGTGCTTTTAATTCATGTAAGGGGCTTCTTCGCCTTCGACATTGTCGAAAAGGAATTTGTTAGTACGCTTCATTGTGCCTTGGATTAACAACTGCTTAAGTTGCAAACCAAGTAAATTTTCTGAGTTTCCTTTACATTTCTTTATTTTTTTAATTAATGTGTGTATCCTTGTTAAATTAGAAGCAAGAGAAAGTAATTTTATTTGTAGGCTATTCATCCCCCTCTATCCGGTCCGCCAATCCAATATCAGTTCGGTGTCGCCATCGTTCCTTCGTGCGGAAGGCTCACCGGGGGTCGGAGGTAATAGGCGGCTCACCAGTTGTCGATCGCAAGCAGTGACATAGCCGGTCGTTGAGTGCGAGCGAGGGTGATGCCGACTGAGACGGTGGTAGCGATGGGAGGCACACGATCACGTGCGTGAGGAACAGGGTCAACTATTTTTTTTTAACTTAGATTTTTTAATTAAAACTTTAATCAAATTCTATCTATAGTTGAGATATCTAAATAGATCTAATTTATCCTAACAAAAATTTTAAAATATTATTTAAATTTATTTATTTATATATATCACCATTAATAATAATAATTATATTATTATATATATTTTATTTTATTTTGATAAACTAAATTATACACTAAAACAACCAACCAACAAATTTTTATTACATAAAATCAAATAATATTAAATAATATTATATTTTTCGTAACCTTAATTATACATGATGACTTAAATTAATCATACATGATAACTTAAATTAAACACACCCTTAATATTTTGCATAATTATTATTATTATTTTGTTAAAGGGTGAAATGAGAGAAAATTTTAAGCTTTTTTAGAATTTTAAAATCTAAAACAGCATTTTAAAAAAAAACAAACATTGGAAAACTGCTTATGTTCTAATTCTTTACAAATCAAACATTTTGTTGAAAATAATAAGAAGGATAAATAGTGTTAAAAAACACAAATGATAAATTAAAGACAATGTGTGTACTTCAAAATAATAAACAATAAATAATACATTTTCTTATACGGACGGGTTTATAAATTGCAGCAAGAGAGAAGCTTGAGCCCCGGGACGAGGCAACAGTGAGCCACTCAAACCAAATATGCATATAAAGAAACCGACTGAATCAGTGTTGAGAATATTCCACAGGCAGTTATCAAATCCATAATATTATCATGCAAAATGAAATATACTGAGTTTCATAGACTTATGAACTACACAGAGAATTTGTATTTGCTCAAATCAGAAATGTTTGTAGCACCCATTCATGCTCAACCCCAGGCTAAATCTTATCTACTTGTAGCTCCATGCATTTGAATACTAAAACAAATGCATCATAGATTTTAAAAAATAGTGAAACATGGATTGCACGACTCCAACTTTCCATAGAAAAACATGGTTAGTA
>JBBUKS010150096.1:0-24933 GCA_038050645.1 Hedychium gardnerianum
ACCGCAGTCCATCGGTTTTTTTTCCCTAGGCCGGTTAGGGGTCGGCCCGACGACCCGGGTCAACGGGCAACCGACCCGTTGACCCAGTTACGGGTCCGGGCCGGACCCAGCCCGGGGTCGGGCCTATTCGAGCCTGATTTCGAGCTCAAAAATATTATCGAGCCAAGTTCGAGCTTAATAATATTTGGTTCGTGAGCTCGCGAACACATTCGTTTGGAGGCTCACGAATATATTCGTTAAGAAGCTTGTGAACATATTCATTAAGAGAATCGTTTATCTTATTATTATTATATATATAACTAAATATCATATGAATTATAAATATAATAACCTTTGAATAATTATTATAATTAAATAACGAACTCGAACTAAGCTTTAGTTCGTTTAATTTTTAAACAAATTTTTTTTCGAATCGAGCTCTAGTCATTCGCGAGCTATTTAATTTTATTATGAACCAAATTCGAGCTTAAGAATTAAAACTCAAATTGAACTCGAGCCAAACTCGAGCTTATGGAAAATGAATTGAGCTCGAGTTCTAGCTTTTTACTATTCGGTTCGGCTCGATTTGATTACACCCTTAAGAATTGGACACCTGAGTTATAAAAAAAAGTTAAAATTTGATTTATTTTTTTTTTAATGAGACAAATATTTTGTTGGTTAATTTTTGAATGGGTATAAATTGTAGTTCAAATTTATTTGAAAAACAAATCAAAGACAAGATCATCTCTAAAATTAATAGATTATATATATATAAAAAGGATTTTAAGCTCTTAAATTAAGCTTACGTGCGTTATTGTTAACGGTCATTATATCTGTAATATTTATCATACTAATTTAATTGTGTCTCCAAATGTTAATTATTTAAAGTAAAAATGACATCTATGTAGATTCACAAAATAAAAATATTTTATCATTATAAAAATTATTCATTATTTATTACGTATAAGATTTCCAATAAACTAAATATATACTCATTATATTCTATTCTATAAATCAAATAAACAACTTATTCCTTTTCCTTTCTTATTTGTTTTATCATCTAAAAATAATTATTTCATTTCTATTAAACAACACGTGGGAGATGGATACGGATGATAGACGGCGGCGGCAGTCCGCTACCTTTTAAATTTTAAAGGTCAAATCTAAATCTAATTATGTACCAATTTTTTAGATTACGTGCAATGTACGCACAGGTTCACGAATTTAATTAAGGATATAAAAACTCGGCTAGATCGAGTTAAAGTTATCGATTCAATTAATTTATTAATTCAATATTATGGTAAAAGCGAAACGTTCGCCTCCCGCGCTCTCGTTAATTCGTCCCAGAATCAATACGAAGGAGATAAATCACGGGAGCTAGTCTAACCAGCCCGAACAATAACTAATGTATAAGGGGTAGGAATTTGGCTATTAGTCAAGATTTAATCCCTAGATTTTATCGTGACAACACTTTGTGCACTAGCCAACCGTTCATCGCGTCGGGACATTGATTCTTCGACATCATAAGTCATTTTGGTAAAACTACTAGCATTTTCATGTCTTCTCTTATCTTCTATCACCGTGTCATTCACAGATCAGCTACAATCCTTACCCCTTTGTTTTTTCCATAGATTTTCTTCTGTTTTTATCGTCCGATTCAATGAATGATTTCTGTCCATCGGCAGACGGTTTCCATGAAGGTTCTATTCTAGGCTTTGACAGTTTCCAGTTCTTTTAAATGGATCGCTTTGCTGACTTTTCGTCTCCAGTTGACCAGGTTGTGAATGAATTCGTCAGATGTGTTGTCTAGAGTTAGAATTTTTTGATTTAAGCAGTTTGACCATTGTCAATTGAATATTCATGGTCAATCACCATATTCTGAATCGATGATAAGATTTCACATGCCTCTATTTATTTAAGGCCTCGATTAAGTAGGATAGTGAATAATATAGCAATTCCCAGTTAGTTTCTCGTTCCTGAATCGATCGACCATGAACCTGGTCGGCCGGCGACTCGACCTGATTCTCGTTCCCAAGCCCGTCCTCCTCCTCATTTACCTGCTCAACTACGTTGACTTCGCCGCCAGGCTCCTCCTCCGCTGCCTCGGCATCTACTCGCCGCCGGCACCGGACGTGGCGGTCCCCGAATGGTACCACGGTGGTGACGACCACGGTGACGGCGTAGGAAGCCGAGTCATCGCCGCATCCATCAAGGGACAGCTCAGGGTGGTGGAGTACTCGCTGTGGGCGAAGCGGTGGGGCGGCGGCGGCGACACCTGCGTGATCTGCTTGGGGGAGGTGGAGGCGGCGGAGAAAGTGCGGGAGCTGGGCAACTGCAGGCACGGCTTCCACGTGGATTGCATCGACCGGTGGGTGGACGCTGGCCACGTCAGCTGTCCTCTGTGCCGGGCGCCCCTGTTGCGCCGTTGCTCTTCCTCTGTTTCAATTAATTGAAGGGGGCGACGATTCTTTAGTAAATTTTTATTGGCTTCTGTTTCATGAGGTTTCGGAAGCCAGTGTTTATATTTCAAATCAACTTAAAACAAGGATTTTTATTTTTATTTTTTTTTTAAAAAAAAAACTGAAGTCGGTCTGTAGTAAAACCTCCTCAGGCTTGTTTGATCTGAATAGAATGAATTCTCTGTTGAAATTGATAATTTCATTCCAATTTATAATCACAAAGTGAATCCAAACTCGTGCCTTTTGGATTCTTGTCGCGTGTTGATTGACATTTAACCTCTTGTATTTTGTGCTTGTGCATGTTTGCTCTGCCCAAAACTACCAAGAATTCAAGATCCATCCTATTTCCGCCGGCCGCTGGCGATTGGATCATCTAATGTCATTACCATCATTTGCATTGACATTCATGTATCAATTATAAGAGCACAGTCCTAGACAATGGAATTAATTGATAATTTTTTTTTTAATGAATAGTTGATCTAAAAATATTGGATTGATAGACCGCCCCCGCACAAGTATTTTTTAATTTATCTTAGTGACCAATAGAAAAATTTTATAAAATCGAACCAGTCATTTCAGGATTAGTCAACATAAGTTAAATTTTAATTTAAAAAAAATATAAAAATATTATAAAATACATGAACTCAAATCATTCTCTTCTCGTCACCCTCTAATCTATGATTATGATAAAAGGTTATGCATGGATCTCAAATCTCATAATTATTTGTAGAGAGATAAATTAGGAAATCAAAACGAATATGAGAGGATATTTTTCGATTTTTTGTCACAATTTAATTCTTACTTAATTACAATAATTTTATTACATATTGATCAATTTGATCATGCCCTTAGGACACCCTCCGATCTATGATGGATCCATAGATTGTGTAGGTTGGAAGCATTTCACGTTTAGCATGATCTACGGAGTCCTCTAATAGTAGGAAATGTACATTTTGAAATCGATAATATGCAATATTTATACAAGTTATAACTAGTGCTACTGACCTGTTCTTTATTTCTTTGTTTTTAATGTTTTTTATATAAAACGTATTTTATAACTCGATTAATCCTGTCCATCAAATCAATCTAAGAAATACAATGACTACTAACATAACATCCTAACTTTAATAATAATTTAATCGTCATAAATACATCTTATGTAAAAATTAAACCGACTGTTTAAAGAATACATCTTTTTTCTTATCATCGCATCAAATCCTAAAGCTTTCTTTGTTTTTGATTTTTTTAATCCAAATATATACTTATTTTATCTCATACACACCCACCCTGAAAGTGGATTATTTCTTTTGTTCAATCTTATTTGATAAGTTAAATTAAACTTTATCTTGTTCATAACTAAATCAAATAAGTCAATTCTAAAATTAACCTCAACTTAATTTAGTTTTTTTCTTTTCAAAGTTTGATTTAAATTTAGCTTATTGGGCTCTAGTTTAAATTGTTTACATATTTAAAACTTTTTTTGCTTGTTAGGTTAATGAACTTAAAATTTTATTTATTCAGCTTCTTTATTTAATTTGATAAAAAAAATTATTAATGAAGATAGTTAACAAATTGTATCCATGAACATTAGTTATGAACATTTTTATTCATAATTTCTATTCACAAATATTAACAAAGTGAATATACATATATATACTTAAAATTTTCATTTTATTTAACTAAATAAATTATTAAAATTTATTTATTTAAATGGTTTTGTACACACTATATAATTTATAGCACAATCAATGTGGGCAATAATTATTTATAGTGGTACCAATTCTCATAATTTTTTTTTAATCTAAATATCCAGATCTATCCAACCGTATAAAAATTTCTCAACGACCATCGTAATAAATCTGAAAGTGCAAATAATAATTCATACAATAACCCAACGATCCCAACAATTCAAACCCAGGAGACAAATTTTTTATGCTCCCTGAGTGCATGAGTCTCAAAGTATACTTACCATAATCCAGGGCAATGCAAATTCTTATAATGATTCATGTTCACATGCCACTCAGTTATGCTATAATGGTACCAGACTGAGGATCACCATCTTCTTCCAGCTCGTTAAGCAAATCAATAAGTTTCATAACATTTCAACATTGTAGCAAAGCCAAGTCAATGGATATATGACGGGCTTGAGATCATTTTGCATGACGATCGTCTAAGAGAAAAAAAAAACACATAAATCAAACTAGGGGAATATTCAGAAGTTTTAAATAACCCTACATTTTTAGCATGTTTACAACTAGATGAGCTGATGGAAGCCAAACTATACCCTTTCAGATTCCATGAAGAAACCTGTTTTTCAAAATAACAAACTGTGTAAATCATACCAGATAGATTGCACGAACTTTGCTGTTTTTTTCGTATTGTTTCTAAACAAGCTTCAATCACCCCGTATAACTCATGATGACAAAAGATGAAACACTCGCTCTCAGCGCTCCCGCCAATCCATCTCAAAATCAACACGAAAAAAATAAATCACGATAATTACTAATCTGAACAGTAATTAGTATATAAGAAAGAACAAGAACCTGACACCCCGTACAACTCATAATGATTATGATTGTAAGCAAAATAAAGATTGCCACTCAATATCAGGTGAGTGAGCGTGCGAGATAAATGAAAATCAATGATCATGTGATGATTATGATCATGTGTTGATTAGCGCATGAGAAAAACTCATTAGCGAAAAGAACAGATTTAATTCCTAGCGAAAAACAATCATATTCAAAGGAAATTAAGCAAAAGTGGACGCTGGTTGTACATCATGACCTTGAAGTAGAAAATATATAAAGATCAAGACAATCACTAAAATAGGCGCAGAAACAATTAATCATCAAAGATGTCAAAAGATACATTCTTAAGTATCTCAAGTCTGCATAAACAAGGACCATTGCTGAGGCCGTACTTTTCACATCTCCAGTCACGGACTGTTTTAATATTGACAAGAAAGAGGATCTCCTGCTAAAGGCTTCTGAATGCCCCCATTCAAGATTACAAACCTCACTTTTCAGGCTCTGGGGCATTTATTTTCAACTACTGCTATCAACACCATGTATTAATGTATGTTTAAATTCCAGGAATTACTCAAAAATTAAAATTCAGTTCTTTTTCATTCATTAACAAAGGAATTGTCCTTCAAAAGGAAAATTTATCAGTTCTGACAAAGTTAGGGGCATAATTATTCCACATACATCTCCCTGACTGAAATGTTTAGTTTTCATTTATATAGGAATATGCAAACTCGTAGTTTCACACCAAGCATTATGCTCAGTAAACACGTTTAGTAAATGTTCACAAAGATATTAAGCTGAATACAGCGGGGTAATCATTAATGCCTACAAGTTACCCAGGCAATGTAACAACCAAAGAAGCATTACCAAGGAAGTTTTTTAGCCACTTTCACCAAGGTTACCCAGGCAATGTATCAACGAAAGAAGTATTACCAAGGAAGTTTTGTAGCCACTTTCACCAAGGAATATCTTCAGAAAAGAAAATCCAAAATTGTGTTCCTGAGATAATTGTAAAAGGCAATAGATATTCAGTCTGGGATGAATTTATAAATTGCTTCACATTGTCAATAACATTGTTTTGATGGAAGATATTACCTTGGTAGAGCTCTTTGCAGAATTAATCACAAAGTTATTCGAGTAGTTAGCTGCCACTCATGTGACTTTCTGCAAGGAGAACCATTGAAGTGCAAGAAAAAAAAAGGAAACAGAACAGTAATGCCATATGAATCAAAAGAGTGTTCAAATGGTGCTTGTGGTTAAATACAAATGCATATGAACTACCAAAGACAAACTTAAATTTCAGTAATTAGTTATATTTCAGTAAGATAATAAAGAGAGTACAACCCATCCAAAATGGTCCGACATAATTTATAAAAAATAGAAAATGAAGGTCAGCACCTAAATTCCAAAATTGGAAATTTCGACTAACAATTGCAATGGTTTTACAAGGTGGACAGATGAAGAAGCAACTTTGAGGTGCCTTTACCTTGAAAGAAAGAAAAAAGTATTAATGGGTTGTGCACCTCTCTGTTGTCCAGACAAGCAGAAACAAAATACACATCGCAGGATATGCACAACTGTCGTACGTAAATGATTTATGCTCTCCTTGGAACTCTGTAGGCTCCCTAGTTGCTGAAACCTCTTGAATTTCCACAAAGTCATGATCTTGAAAACCTCCTTAACAACCTACCTTATGTGCTTCTTATTGTCATCATACTGTCTCACAGAACGAAGATAGTTGTCTCTGCCATCATGTCCCCTTCTATCATTGCTACTATCATACTTGTATCCTTTGCTGAAGTCAGCATATGCTGTTTTTCTGTTTGACTGAGGAGAGCGAAAGTAATCATTGGGCTTTGATCTTCCATGGGACGCGATGGAACGAAACCTATGATCATTATACACTCTCGTAGATGGGCTTCTACCAGAACTTCGCCTGTAGCCATGCTCCTTAAGATGATTGGGCGATTCTTTCCTTTCATCAATCCATCTTGTAGAATGTGAAGGGGATGTAAGAGCTGCAGATGCTGAGTCATAAAAAAACATCTGCTCCTCAAAATTATCCCTGGAGTTGGGTGATCTCATTCTCTCCATTCTGGCTACTGGAGATCTTCTGTGCCTACGAAAACTGGGGACATCATTTGCCTCCATATCATTTCTTGCCATAGGAGATGTGCCACGAATAGGCGAACGAGTTCTGGATCTAGAATGAGAGATGATGTGAGAATGAGGAAGACGAAGAGGCCTTCTGTCAGGAGAGTAACTTCGATCTCTTGTGGACAAACGGGGCCCTGATAGGGATGACTCTGTTCTGTCATGAGGACTAGATCTTCCATATTGATTGCTGTCTAGTTCGTGAGCATATCTACCACCCTGCCCCCTACCAACATTGAAGTGCCTATCAGGGCTTATATCCCTTGAATTTTGGAATCTTCTTTGTAGCCCACATGGATGATCTCTCTCAGCTTGTGACCCCCACCAAGATGGATGGGTGCTTTGCAAAGACCCATTCACAGGTTTTTTGGGCACACGGCTAACAGATGTAGCACTGCCTGACTTCACTAAGGTTCCATCAGGTGCAACAACAAACCCATTACTCTCTACCTTAGCGACAGCAGCTGCAGCTGCATTCCTTGAAGAAGGTCGCACAAAACTTTGTGCATCATAGTAACCTGGTGAATCATGATATCTGGAACCATGAGAATGTGGAGAATCAAACCAATGGTCATCCCTGACTCTGTCTTGAGCATGTCCAGATGATCCACTCCACCCTGATGAGTTATGAGTAGCATTCCTTTTAACTTTTCCTTCAAGATTATTGTGTTCACCATACCTAGAATATTAGAGCAGAATAGTTAAATAGTGTGCATACAAACTTTGCAAGGAATATTGAAACAGCAAGGAAGAAAAGCAAGCAGTAGAGTTACCTGCTTAATCTGACATATAATTTATCTTTTCTGCATGTCTCATCTGGGGAATTTGGCGCCTCAACTCTAGATGATAAAGCTCCCTTAAAAGATGAGCCAGATCTTCTAAATGATTCATCTTCAACAAACAAATGTAAAGCACCAGAAGGAACACCATGCCTAATAGACGCAATCCCATGATCCAAAAGGCTATCTCCAGTATTCCTACCACCCTCTGGCAGCTGATCCCATCCTGATGACTTCATCCTCACATTCGCCAAAGGTTCCCTACTGCTGTCACATTCATTATTACATCCAGTATGATCTCTTTCCATTTTGTTATTATTATTTGTAGAATGATTTTTCTGATCAATATTAGCAGGAATTCTCTTCACTTCTCCTGCATCTGGACCATCTGGCTTGGATTTGCATCTAGAGGAGGGCTGCTGAGAAAAAATGGCCTGCCTATCCTTTCCAGCACACACTTCATCAGCATTGGCTATGCTCCTGGCTTTGAATGTCATGTTCTCCACAGAGAAAGTGGTAGAAGGTAAGACAGAAACAGCTTGAGAGATATCATTCTCCCCATTGTCAGACCCATAATCCACATGTTCAAGTTCCATTTCATCAACATCTTCACCCCAACTGTGTAGAACAGATTCCCTAAATTCGCCATCCTCAAATTGAGAATCATCATCTCCAACAAGGTTGCTTTTTTCAGGTTCAGTGACAACATCACCAGCTTGAAACTTGTCTGAGTCAGGGTCACCATGGAAATTTTGACAATTGTCCTTGATGTTTTTGCATGACTCGTCTGTTTCATTAACATCAGCAACATATTCAATGGATTTTGGCACAGCTGTAACAGTAGCATAGATAAGGGGTTTGGAGCCAACGAAATTATCATCATCGACCATCATAGCTTCTCTCATATTTTCACACTTAGCAGCAAATGCCACTCCAAACTTCTGCTCGTGAGGGTCACATGTCCCAGGGCTATTCTGTTCATGACTAACTAATAATGGTCTTGTACACATTGCTCCAGAAGACTTATCAACGCAAATGCCATTGGAGCCATCCGATCCATCAGAATGTATTGTTCCACCAGAGGTGCTGCATCCTGCAACCAGAAGGTATCGATCACTACTCTCTACAGAAGCATTTAGAACTCCATGCTCCTTGATCAGAGAGCTGCATGTAAAAATCTCTCCTACACTATTAGTCAGGCAATGATCATCAGGGAGTTTCTCAGAACTTGATGCTATAATATTTACATTTTCATTACAAATTGGCTTGCAGATCATCTGGACCATGCTTGAAAGAGACTTAGCATCATTGTCACAAGTAACATTCTCATTTAAAGGAGAATGAGAAAGCACTGGTTCAACTTTCACCTCCAAGCCAGAACCCATCTTATCCTTTTCTTTTTGGGTAGCCTCATTTGCCAATGAACCATCCCTTAATGAACCAAGAGCAATACCAACTTCTGAAGAAATAACTTCAGCACCACAAATGTTGATCCCTGGAGTACCATGCATGAGTTTTGCTTCCTCAGAAGAGCTAACTAAAGAAACAGTCATATCATCCAAGGAATGCATCTTTTCAACCAAATTATCAGAATTAGCAAAAGAGTGGGCGTTCTCATGATCAACAACCAAACAATTACCTATATCAGGTTTTGGTGATGCCTGTTTAAGAGAGTTGTACTGTAGGATGTCCAAGCTCTTGCCAAGTTCTGAAGGACATCTGTTTTCGCCATCCTCCTGCTCTTGTTGATGAATTTCACTACCTTCCAACTTCTCATCAAGTTCCCCATTTTCACATAAGGGATAAGTAATAATTGACTCAGAGATTGCAAGATCATCACAATTGCTATTCCATGCATCCATATCAGTGTTAAGGTCCCAGTGAAGCCTAGAAACAGAGGAAGATTTAATGTTATCGTCAACATTTTGTAACAAGGAGCTTTTTTTGTTCCGTGATTCATGAAACTTGTCTTCATCTTCTACAAAAACTGCAGTTGAATGAGTTACCATATCCATCCTATAGTCCTGTAAATCTTCAAGTGGCTGTAATTGCAGCTCCTTTTGACATAAGGAAAGTGCTTTTTCGTCACTGGTTGATTCTAAATTGATTTCCTTGAAAGAATTTTCTGTCGTGACTAAGTAACCTGAATTTAAGCCTTGACCCACCATTTCACAATTGCAGGCAGCCGCAGCCAATATAGAGATACCTGAGAAATCAGCAGCATCACTAACCTCAATCACATGTTTTGAAATGGGTTCTCTATTGTCAACAAATCTCTTATCATGGTCATTGTCATATGCTAATGGCTCAGAAGAAGACTGGCCCTCTAATAAATGATCAGAATAATCTGAATATGATGATTGCAATGGAGATGATGGAGATCTAACAAACAGAAGTTTCCTTTTCTTAATAGGAACAATCTTGAGGGAATCACTGAAGTGTTGCCCAAGAATACGTACACCAACCTGCAAAAGGAAATTATTGTAAACTCAATTAATAAGAGTTGAAAGGGCATCAATCTGGAGCATCTTCAAAAGACAAAACCTTCTCAGAATCAGAGAGATGCATTTCTCCTGTTCCATTGGATTGCTTATCCAGGATCACTTGAGTCCCTTTGGAAATTCTGCTAACCGACTTTTTCTTTCTCCCCCCAGAAAATGAAGTTCTAGCTCGTTTAACAGCCCATTGCTTGCCACTCTCAGCTATCGCCCAGTTCAAGTTAGAATCTATAGTTCCTGGGAATTCAATTCCAACGTTATTCAGCATATCTCCCAGTGGTACAAAATCCTCAAGCGGATGTGCCAAAAAAGTCTTGCAGATACTGATCCTTGGTTTCAACTTTCGAGATATGCTATACGGCACAAGGATATAAATGAATCTGCAAGGTAAATACCACTTGTTTAGTATGAACAGTACTGATAAGCATTGCCATATGACTTGTATACTAGTGTACGCATTTCAGGAGAATATATATGCAATAACAAAGAGAACTCTCATCCCAACTATATTCAAAAACACTAAATGATTTATAAGAACAAGACGCCAACTTGAACAGTACCAATGATAAAACAACAAATGAACTCAGGTCGCTCAAACTATTTCTAGTCAAACGTGTACAGATTGAATGCTCACATTCCAGATCCCAGGTACAACCATCAGCAAAGGGACTCAGAAGAGCAAAAATACACAGCAAATCTTGTATTTGACAACCTCTGGCATCATGTAAATGTGTATATTTACGTTCAAAAGCTGACTAATCAATGGTGAAAAGACAAAAGGCTGATAACAAGTCTCGTGAGATTAGGCTAATTGTGCATAAGTGCTCTGAACTTAATCTTCCAGTTCTAGGATAGTACTAACTATCTTCCAGAGAAGGTTGTGCAACAATTAATATCTTTCTCAAAATCAATAATATATGAGTTCAACAATGCTCCTGCATAAGAGTTGGATATAGAGGAGATGAGAAAAGAGAAGAGATGGGATCCATCATTTTTTGAAGTTCTGAAAAATTTACTATCCTACACGATCATTATCTGCTCTACAGAATAAATTGCATACCAAGTTTCTGCCTTCTTAATAAAACAAACACCTCCACCAGCAATTAAATAAAATGCTCCCTAATTAGGAAGGCCGGTATCCAAAAGAAGGATGCAAAGTGCTGAATACTCGGTCCACCTACTGTGAGAATGATCACAAATTCCAGAGTGATATGGACAAAAAGTCCATGAGCATCAGAGATGTTCTGTATCATGGAGCAGAAATAAAATATTATGTAGTTTGTTTGAAAAGGGCAATAAGAATCAAAGCATCCTGATAATTATTCTTCAATCCTGTGAACCCTAACATGATCTAGGTAACCAGTAAGTAGGCTGTTCGAGGACAAGAAACAATGCCTTGCACCAGAAACAATGTCAATCCCATCTGTTGAAAAATAACAAAACCAATCAGCCCTGTTAGGTCAAAATAGCAGATGATCACAAGGGCAGCAGATCCAGACCCAAGTCAATGCCTAACACTGGTCGATCAAAGGTAGATCTTGGCTATGCTGTGGTAAATGGTAAGATCTACAAGAAGCAGGAGCCTGGTAAAAACAATCTCAGGAGCCTCGTGGCCTGGAAACCTAAATCTTCTAAAGCCTTGGTAAAGATACATGCCGAGAGAAGGAATGATAACGCCAAGAACAGCTGATCATCCAACCGCGCAGCCCTTAACCGAGTCCCATGACAAGTACATCGGGAAGGAGGCGAAGGCGTCGCCGAAAGCAGATCCAAGTCCATGATCAGCAATAAATACAAGACATGGATTGCAGATTCCGATCTGTGCATATCTAATGACCCACAGTCAAAGACCACGATTTTCCCCATCCCTGAGACCAAGAAGCCAAAAATCTGTTTCGACACGCAAGGAAACTGATCATCGAAGCCAAATCCGGCAGATCATAGCAGCTTCTGGCACCCAAATCCCTTTTTCCTCGCGCAAACTCGAGTTGCAAGAGAACCTAAAGAAAGCATACAGATATGAGGAACTAGGGTTGCTGTACCTGGATCTAGAGAGATGTACCAGTCTCCATCCTCTCCTTCAGCCTCGTTCCTTTTCCCTGCTCCTTTCCCTCCTCTAATTTCCCGTCATCGCTATGATCTCAACCCCGGATATATCGATCGCGGATCGATTCCTTCCTTGGATCCTCCCCAAGAGATAAAAGAAAGCAGTTCCTTATCCTCCACGTGATCCAGAACCTCTTCCGTTCCGTAGGCTATTTCTTGCAGCGATCCTTCCCTGCCCCTCTCCTCTTCTCCGCCCCCTTTCTCTCTTTTCTTGTCCTCCTCGATGCGATGGTTCTTTATAGACTCAATCCATCGCATCTCATCTCATCTCACCTCTGCCACCATCTCGACCGCTAGCGTCGCAATCTGCCCTCCGGTCTAGCAGACAATTACGATAAATACCATCGGCGTAGTCTGGTCTACCATCGGCCCGAATACTACGCGCCTGGCCTAAGTCCGGGCCACCTATTCATCAAATGACATTCAAGGTAGACTTGGGTCTAGTCGACTCGCCGCCGCTGTAAAGAACCGGAACACTTTGACCTGCAAGATTATTCGGGCGATTTAAATATTTGAATTATAAAAATTATAAATTGTGAATTTAAAAAGGATTATACTGGGAGGAAAGAAAACGAAATCAATGCTGAATATTATAAAAAGAAGAAGAAGAAGAAGAAAATGAGGATCATGGCGAGAAAAAAGATGGAAAGAGAGTTTTCAGTCAACTTAAAAAATGTTGAAGAGTAATCTTCTCCCAGAATTGAATTTTCTTAACAAACAGTGGCTGATGTAAACTATGTCCTAAAGAGAAAAGTCAAACTTTAATTTTTGAAGTAACTTGAAGATATTTTTTCATAGGTTTGATTCGATTGGATTTAGACGACCATTCTTAGGAAAAGGTCAAATCAATCATAAGAAGAAGAAGCAATAAGAGTGAAGAAGGAAATATTTTTCATCAAAAGAAAATATTGTTAATTTTTTCTCTACACTTAGTCATTAAATAGCTCCTAGTTATCTTTGTTTGCTTACGAGTATTGAAAATTTCTCGGGTATGACATCTTCTTAATCGATTACCTTGATTAATTCCATGATGCTTAAGCTTCCTTAGAATTAATCAGTTTCAGAAGCATAGAAGAAGATTGAATAAACTATTATTGTTTTCGCTATTGATTCAAGGCATTCTCGAAGGAGAGAAATCGATATATAAAAGAAATAGATTATTTTTTTTCCAAATTCAAAAACTACAGTTATTCTAGATTATATCATTAATTTGACTTCAAACTTTCCACTTGAATTAATTGATTGAATGGCCACCATAGATGAGAAATGAGTATTTAAAATCTATTTATATTCTCCGACCAAAGAAATCTATTTTTATTGGCAATTTAAAGTAAAAAAAAAAACAATTTTTTGTTACTGAACAATCTTGAGTTACCGAACCATCATGCTCGTCCCTTCCTTTTTATCTTTGCCCATGCAAACAAAAGTAATGAACAAAAAAAAGGGAACGGAGCTGATCAGTTGAAGCAGTCAAGGTCGACGATTCCAATGCATTCGTGGTAATATCCAGGTCAACGGCTGTTCCTCCCTCGCCGATGCCTCCAAATTTGAACTCGTCAAGATTGCGAACCTTCATTTTATTTTATTTTTAATTTATCTGCTTTTGTTTCGATGTTCCGTTCCGATTCGTCCCCTGTTCTGAGAGTAATTCAAAGTACGAATTAGTTGCTGAATAATCGCTTAAAATATAAGTTTCCAGTTTTTTATTTTGTAGTTTATTCTTTTCCTTTTTCGTTCATCATCTTCTTCTTCTTCTTCCTTCATTACGTGGAATTGAGAAGCAAAGAAGAAGGATATATAGAAAGGTGTCTCCGTTAAAATCTGTGCTTGAGTTTCTTCTTTGATGGCGGAGACGAGGTGGAGATGAGGTGCGCGCGGCATCCGTTCGAGGACGGCATCGGCGTCTGCGCCACCTGCCTCCGTGAGCGCCTCCTCGTCCTCTGCGCCTCCGTAGCCGGGGGGACGTCACCCTTCGCGTCTCCTTCCCCGGCGTCCCTCTCCTTCCGCCGCTCTGCCTCCCCCCGCATCCCGGCGGCCTCCGAGAAATTAAAATCCGCTAAGCCCTCCATCCTCACCAGCCTGTTCGGCCGTCGCGGAGCCGGAGGCCCCGAGAGGAAGCCCCGGCGGTCGAGCTCTTGGCTCTCGGCGCTTCTACACGGCGGTCGCCGGGAGAAGATCAAGAATACCTCCCGCCCGTTCTCGTCGACATCGAACCGGGGCATGTCCCCTGAGAATCGGCGCGAACCGCCGCCCCTGCCGCGACAGAGTAACATCTCGCCGACGTCCGAGCACCAACGGCACTGCCACTCCGGCGGCCTCGCTGGTTTCGCCATATGCTTCAGCCCGCTGGCGACGGCGAACCACCCCAACAACAACCGACGCTCCCGGGTGTCGGAGTTCAGCTTCTCCGGAGAGCTGCCGAGGGCCGCGGCGGAGGTCCCAAGGCGGCCGCGCCCGCGCCCGCAGCTGGGGCGCGCGACCGCGCCGTCGCTGGAACACGACCGTTCGCGCAAACTGGTAGATCTCGGCAAGTTCACTTGAATGCACTTTGCCAAGATTGTTGTTAATTCGATCAGCTGTTGATCTTGTATTCGCAATCTCAAAACATAATGCCTCTCTCTCTCACTTTCATGATCACTTTCAGGACAATGAAACAATAAAGTGAAACTATAAAGTTATGTTCAAGAACATAAAAATGGAGTACAAATTTAAAGTATATTTTCCTATCCGCCGTAAGGGAAATAACTGAAGCAAAACAAAGATAAAACTACAAAATCAAAGAAATATCACTTTGTGGCAAATGAATCCACATTATGCAGTCTAGAACATCTGCATCAGTAATGTATGTATATTAGTGCAAGAAACAAAATAAACCCAACAGAAATTAGTATGCAAGAAACTTTGATGTTACCATCATTCAGTATCCATGGAGGATAGACAAATTTAAACCAGTATCAAATCACTTTCAGAAAGTAAAAAGGCTAAACCAGCATGCCAAACCAATAAACCTGCAAACTGAAGCTAGGAAATGAATTGATTCTGTAAAGTTGAACTTGCTCAGTAGTTACAAGATTAAGATAAAAAAAAATTTGAAGAATAGAAAAACCCAATATAAACAGTTGCTCATCATTATCTAGGGCAAATCAACACTAACAGAAATGGAAGCCCTCCAGTCAGCAGAATTCTCAGAATGTGGCAGCTCGACTTCACCATCATGGTCTATGGATTTTATAGCCAAACACTCTAGGTATGTATCTCTGAGATGGCTTTTGTGGCTTCATGTGCCCATACGTCATGAGAAACAGGTGAGGAAACGTAGTTCCAAAGTAAGCTCCATCAATATCTAGCAGGGTCAAGGATTTAAATAGGAGTAAGCTCCATCTATACTTTGCAGTTGATGTACTTGTATTTAGTTGAAAAGCTACTTGTCACATTTGTGAAATTTACAAGAGGGAAAAAGGATACTGCCTTGATACTTGGTTCTTGGATAGTATATATCTTCACATTTGGGACAATATACTTTCACAGTACTTGATCGAGGAATGTCAGATTGTCCAACAGGAAGACAAGGCTGACCTGAGCAGTAAACTCGAGGGCATCTTCCAAAATCATAGTTCTTAAACTTTTCAAGCTACACAAATTGTCACTAGAAAATGTCATAAATGAAAAATAAATAAGTAAAAAGAATATATAGAGATTCAAAATATAATTTTACCATTGCAGTCATCCCTTTACTGGTTAATATGTATCGAACATGAATCATACCATAAAGCATTTCTGCTGCTGATTCAACCATCTCATTTTCTTCCTCAGTGAATGTGTCTCCTGCCCAGTCAATAAATCCATTAAAATTACTAAGTTTATTACAGTACAAAGCTTGCAATTGACCAACTAAATGTAATTTAAAGAGATATAGCAATCTCAGGTAGAAAGTGCAATATAATAAATGCATAAAAACCAGTTGATCACATACATTTCATATTTTGTTGTCTCTATGTGTGTTCTCTATTAGTGTGCATATGTTGCTGTTCGGCTGCATATGCTAGTGGTGACATAGCTAGGGTTATTTTTTTAGAAAAAAGGATGAGTATCTTGTTGGTATAATCAGCTCATGGTTATATTGATGAAGAGTTGTGGTTTGATGTTTGTTGATTATGTTAAGTAGGTCAAGATTGACCCAATACTGGACTGTGAAAAAAGACCAAGTGGTTCGACGTTGATTAGACATACAAAACAATGTGCAATATGTACTAGTCATGACACAGTGCAATATATACAAGACAGTGTGCAATATATACTAGTCATGACATACATGTACGTATATAAACCAGAAGATATATTGAAAAATAATATGCAAAGAATTTTCAGAATATCAATGTCTAATTCTTATACAGATATGCAAGAGAAGTTCAAACCATTTCTAAAATAAATAGTGGAAATAAGAAGGCTGCTTTAATACCAACTTCACAGTCTAAATTATAATCTCAATCGACTCAAAAATTCCTAAATTAAGCATATGTTATTTTGGACCAAAATCACAACAACCAAACAAAATGTTCATGTAGATACGATCATTCTAACATGACTTCATAGAATTATGCATCAGGACATCATTTGCTTTCAGCGATGTGCCAGAAACACTTCAACTTATGTCGCAATTGCTACTATGCCAGATTTGCCTTACATTTGGTGTCTCCCAGAGTATTTTGTTATCAGATAGCATTTTCTGATCAATGAATGGTATATCGAATTTCAAGAAAATCACTTAAGCAATGACTTATCACCATTGCCTATAGGATAAAGTCGTAGATTTACCAAAAAGTAGAAACAAAGATGATAGATATGTAGTCTTCAGGTACTTTTTGCCTTCTAGAATAAGGAAATCATTGTGATTGTACATACTTGTCCACACAACCACAATACTCTTTGTTGAGAAGGAAATAAGCATTCCAAATAAAGATATTTCTGTTATAGTAAAGGGATGACAGGGAAACAAGTATACTTGTAACACATATATCCCATCCTATGTGCATTCTATAAAAAGAAACAAACACCTAGTCGAGCAGCACGAATATGTTTATTACTGCTTAGATATGTAGGGTTTGCATCCAGGAATATATTTTAGCATTCAATTAATCCAAACAAGAGAAAATGTTCTAGGAAATGATGGATAGTTCTTAATGAATTTGGTACGAACTTAATGTGCCAAAATAACAAAGCTAAGGAAATTGAAAAGAAGCATTATGAACCAAACAAATGGAAAAAAATTGATTATAATTTTTTTCTAAAATTACAAAACAAGATCAAGCCTATGTGCTGCAAGTTGTCTTGCAAGGGGAAAAAAAATTATAGCCACTGGAAATCAACACATTATTCAGATCCAAAACTTTTGGCAATTGAGGTAAGAATGCTGCTCAACTAAGAAAATTTCTATAAACATAATTCCAAACGAGCTTACCATGAGAAGACTCAACATCCAAGATCAAATCAAGAGCATAATCATAATATGGTACTTGACTGCTTAATTCACATAGATTGAAATCATCTTGTATATAGTCATCATCAACTTCACAGAAGAACTCATTCCCTCTTAGGTTACAGAACCATGAAATCCAAGATGTGTCTTCCATGTCAGATCCACTAACATCTGATTCTTCACTATCTGTTTTTGATTCTTCTACGGCAGACAAAAAAAGTAAGGCTTAAAACCAATGAATGGTGGAAAATCAATAAAGTACGAAATTCACTAAAAAAATCAGGAAAATCAGAGTTATCCAAAACAAACAACATATGTGTGTGAATGTTCACACACTAGATGGGACACCACTGTATTAAATTGGCAAGTGTCATCATTTTACATGCAATGTTACGATCAATGAAACTAGATGAGAACTGAACAAAGTCTCTTAGAGTAGGGAAGGTTTAAAATTAAAATGCATTGTTTCCAAATAAAACATGGGAACTATAAGTTGAGATCATCTAACTTGCACATCCTTTTAATTGTAAAACTAAATATAGAAATGGCAACAATTATCAAATAAAAATAGCAATAAGATTGCTAAGAAAACATATGGAATGACAAGGGGCAGAGACCACTATCCCATCTGACAATCAAAAAGCAACACAGAGCCAAAACAACCAGCTAACCTCCTTTTTTGAACTATATGTCCATCCAGCTAAACTTAACTTGCGGAGGAACTTTGACAACCAAGGTTCTGAATATAAAGCCGATCAAGGCCAAGTTCTACGAATTAAGAGTATGGCATTTCAGTAAGTAAACTCCTAATAGAAATATCAATGCATCTACAATGCCATGGAGTTTTCCACTGAATTAACTAATATTTTTCACGAGCTATTGGATGCTTAACACCTTGACTAACTCGAGTATCGCATGTAGAATTCCATGGGATACCCACAACCTTGAGGAGATTGTCCCAGGTGATCAATTTGGGATGACTTTGGGTATCAGCGCATTTGGCAGAAAATTTTCAGTTGAAGCACCTCCGGAGAAACAAAACATGAAAAGTGCACCTCAAATCCATAATCATCTTTAAGGCCCTATGTCAATTTAAATAACAATAACCTACTCGTGCAACAATATTTAGATTGAAAAAATAATTGAAGCCACCCGTATATCACCACCTTTGGGGGAAAGAAGGTATCAGTCTTTATTGGAGATTGGAGATGTTTGCATTCCAAAATCCAAATTTGAAGGTTGGATAAGAAATTGTTGTCATGATTCACTTCTTTCCTTGAGTTTGTTTTTGAATAAAATGAAAGAAAAAAAAAATAAGCAAAAAGTTTGTAAGCATGAATTCATAACTATGAATAATTAAAGATCAACAACGGATTCTACTTAAGTTATAAGACAATAAATAAAAAATTATAGAGAAAAAGGAAGGATTTGCATATGCTTTTTTATTGGCTTAGAAAAATTTTATGATAAGAGCCCATAGAAAATTATTGTGGTGGGTTTCAAATAAGAAAGGATTATATAATCATATATAATAATGTAGTAATGGGAGTGTGAATTGTAGGTTTAGATCAAGGGTCAGTACTAAATCTTTATTTTTTATAATAGTACTAAATGAACTTTAATTTACAAATAGTATTATGCTAATTGATGAATGTTAACATATAAAACTCAATTGAATTGTAAAAAAAAAGTTTTAGAAAGGTTTAATTTAAGTAGAACTAAAACTAAATCCATAGAAATTTAATTTGAATAAAAAAAATATGAATTAATAATTAATATGGATGGATATGAAAGTCCTTTTTACATATTGAATATATTATTCAACAAAAAATGGAGGTTTTGATGAAAATATCAATATTAAAATAAGATTGGGCGGTTCAAATGGAAAAGAGCTTCTGAAGTCTTGTGTGATTATCTTACGCTCCTTAGGTTAAAACAAAATTTCTAATAAAACCACGGTCGAACCCAGCATGTTTTATAGATCATAATATTAAGCAATTAGGAAATAATATGTAAATTTTAATATAGCATAGATGAAAATTTCTAAGATGGATGTGTGAGAGATTACTTTGAAAGATAAAATAAAAAAATTGAGACAATTAGGTGTCAATAACTGATAAAATGAGAAACAAAAATAGATTGAGATGATATGGAGACACTTAGAGGCAACTGATAGACAACTAATCACTTCTATAATCAAATGACTTGAATCATTTAACAAAGAACAGATTAAAAAAGAAAATGAAAGTCTAGTTGATATTGTATAAAGTGGTTCAATTATCTGAATTTTACTAGCCACATAACATTGTATAGACTATAGATATCCATAGTAGTTAAGATCCTTGTAGCTGATCTAAATAGATTAGACTTAGATAGCTTGATGGTGCAAATGATGATACTAGTATATGTGTTATTCATTTCCCGATACATATATGACCATAAACAGATCTAGAGAAAAAAGGAGTAATCTCTTAATGCACACGCTGCGTTCGACAATCCAAAAAAAAAAAAAAGGTGCAATTTAAAACCAAAAAATAATAGCAAGCAAGATAAAAGTGAGGAAACCCTACCATCAGAGCACTTATTATTGGACAAGGACGGATGCTCCGGCTGCTTCCCGGAGGAGGTGGAAGGTACAGACAACTTATCCTTTTCCTTTAAATCCATAACCCTCAAAGCAGTCGGCGGAGACTTCTCCAAATGCGTGTCGAGGGAATCGCCGAATCTCTTACGATCTGCGGCTCCAATCTCCACCTTCGACCCGCTCCCTCCCCTATTCCAATGCATAACTACCTCCTCCAAAGCCCATTCAATCTTATAGCCAAAAAAAAAAAAAAAAACAGCTCAATCTCGATTCACCAGATCATAGCAAACGTAGATAAAGGGAAACCCTGAAATCGAAGAGCAAAACCAACTCTGTTTCCAGAGGCTCTCGATTTGGAGAAATAGGCGAGAGTTCCGGAGATGAAGTGAACGAGAAGTCTTTGTTCTCCAAAGCGAGAAAAGACGGCGAGGAAGGAGCGAGGGAGAAAGCGTGCTCGCGTCTTCGGGATCGAAGTATTCGACAGATAGGAGAGGAGGGTAAAAAGGTAATTATCGTAATGCGTTGGCACTCCGGAATTCGAACACGATCGAACGTCGACCGTACGATGGAGAAATTCCGGGAGTGGATGTCATCGTGCGTCTCTGACAAAGTCTCTTAGCAACGACGATTGCATCGGAGCCGTCAGATATCTCACTCGAATGGTATGACTTCGTCTCCAAATTTTATCGGCTTGACTGAGCTATTTATTTATTAACCATATTTATGGAATTTCAGATTAGCCTATGGATTTAAATTTTATTATATTTTACATTTAGAGCTTTAACCAGAGATGCCCTCACAGCTTCTTTTGTGGAATTTCTTGGACTGTAAGGAAGTTAATTTGAAATTGAAGAAAGAGATCATGCAACAAAAAGAATATCATTGATTAATTAGACATTTAAAAATTAAATTTTGATAATTTTAAGTTTTATTGATCACTTGAATGGGATTCCAATTTATTCTAAATTTTTATGGAATTAAATTAATAATTTTTAAAATTAATTAATTCAAAAATTAGATATCTAAATTAAAAATATATATATTCTTTATTCTTTGTTGCGATATAATTAAATTAATCCATTTAACATATGATAATGAAGAAAGTTCTATATATATATATATATATATTGACCTTAAATTTTCCATAAGTTATTGAATATGTTGATTCATGTATGAATATTGAAAGTAATATTTTATAATTTATTGATTCGTAGAGAAATATCAAAAATAAAAATAAAAAAAAAAATCGATCTTCTAAGAAAATAATGATGGTTAAAAATAGAATTAATAAAAATTATTTTAAAATATTAAATAAGATGTTTATATAGAATCAAAATTCTAATTATAAAAAATAAATATAAAAAATATTTTAAATATTATAACGATATTAATTTAAAGCTCTTAACCATATTTTTAGAATTCAAAATTTAACCAAATCTCACTAAAGTTTATACAAATGCCCTACATTTCAGATTAGTAGGGCAGGTGTCCTACCTTGCCCATATTTAATTTCTTCATGAATCTGTTATCTATATAGACCTGGTTTGTTTGTCAATAAAACAAAATAAATGGTAGACCAAGCCAGTGAAGCAGTCCAGATAAGGACTGCATATGTTTAAGGGAGTCTCACATGGCCACCCTAAAGACAAATGGCCATGTTCTCCAAATTAAATGCCCCTTAACTTAACTACAAAATTGTAGGGCACAAGGGCCACCTAATGCACGCATGCCCCTACATAACAACCACATCACGTACCATTGTCTTCTCCAGGCCACCGCCGCTAGCGTCGTAGCTAAAAATTTTAATTAAAGAAAATGAATTATCGAATTATTCAAATTTAAAAATATTTAAAAAAATAATTGAAAATTTTAAAATTTTCAAACATTAATTTTGATCCATTTTCATAATTCAAAAGTTTTAAATTTCGAATTTAAAAAATTGAAAATAAATTTAAATTCTAAAATTTCGATTTTAATTTTTGATTTTAATTAAAAATAATAATTTATTGATATCTGAAATTTATTTATAATTCAAAGTCGAATATTATTTTCTCATGATATTTAACATATTTAAAAATAGAAAGAAAAAATTTTCAAAAAAATATAGAGTGTTGTGTGCATAGGTTGAAAAAAATAAAAATAAAAATTCCCTAAAAAAATATCCTTATTCATTTTAAATCAACTCATTTAAATTTTAAATTTAATTCAATCATAATTTAATTAAATCAACTCCAAATCAATCTCGATTTAAATCAATATAATCTTTATTTCCACACCTACACGTTAGATTTAATTCGAACTCAATCCGATTTTAATTTAGTATCCTAATTTTATGTTCTAAAATTTAATATTTAACATATTTTTTAAATATATTATCAATTTTAATTTTTTAATGATGAGATGATGAATCAATGACTTAAAATGACAATAAAAATTTAATATTAATTTTTTAAAATTTTTAGGAGGTGTTCTAATGTAGTTACGCCCCTAGCCACCACCACTTTAGGGTATCCCCCTATAATACTAATATATACTAATATATATATAACACCTTGTCACATTCAATATTCCAGATCACACAGCGCATGCAACTACTTCGATCCCTTCAGTAGTGGTGGCCACTACTGTTGATTCACAAGTCATGCCGATCACAAACGTAACGAGAAAAATTTAATGAAAGCTTTAGAGGAGAATATGCCCAAGGGAATCGAGTGCTGCACACACCATCACCAATCAAACAGATCTACAGTGATCCCAACAGAGGGAAAAGAAATGGCAAGATAAGAAGAGTTGAGTCATAGTTCACATGGCAAAAGTGAAAGAAAAGGAATAAACTAGTTATGATTAAAGAGAGTGGCATCAAAAGGCTGGTCTATACAAACAGTACCATTAATCAAACAGCAAGCTGCTTCTGCCGGCAGCTGCTGGGTTCTTCCTCAGTCAAGCAACAGAGCGACCTTGAAGGTGGAAGTGATTCCGTGCAGATTTCCTTCTGAAGAACAGAACAGTAGTAGCTGAAGGTGACAGGAGTAACATTCAACTCGAAGCCTATGCCAAACAAGAAATCTACTTCCAAGTAGTTCATCTCCATCAGACTGATCCCTCCGACTTTTGCATAGTATGCGTTGTTGTAGTATCTGCACACATGATATGGAGTACTGAAGTTAACAGTTCCAGACCTTAATTTGATGAAAAAAACAAAAAGAACATTAATTAATTAAAAGTCTTAATATAGAAATTTTCTCATGTTCTCGACTAAACTGTTGTGTATTCTACTTGCTTCTTTGAAGATACAACCTAAAGAAAGTCACCATCTTCCAACTAATTGCCAATTTTCAATGTATGAGAAGGACATTCTGCCGAATGGCTGCAAGTATGTCTCAAGTCTCATTCTCTCGACACCCAATCTATTTTCCCAGATTGATTGATCATCATTTGGGGGGAAAAATTAACCACATGTCGACCTCATTGTTGTTTGGCAGGTGTAGAGAGATGGAGAGAGAGAGAGAGAGAGATAAGGCAATTAATGGGATCACAAGTTGAAGCACAGTAAATTAGCAGTCGTAAACAAAGGAATTAGGAACCACTAAGCTTGGATCATAATTGAGCGATGCAATTGCTAATTCCAAGAGCTAATTGCTCTGTTTCTTGAGGAGAATGGCACTTAGATACATACATGTCGTCCATGAATTTGACGGCGGTGAGGACGCTGGTGATGAGGAGGCGGTGGATGTTGAAGGAGTCGAGGCCGACGGCTTGGCGGCAGCCGGCGAAGCGGTCGAGGTAGATGTACGCGACGACGTAGCAGGAGGGGCTGCAGCAGGCGTAGCGGAAGATGCGCTCCAGGTAGCGGTGCACCGAGATGGACGGCTTCCTCACGCCGTGGAATGCCGACGGAGCTCGTCGACCGTCGGAGGCAGCGTCGTTGCGCTCCGCCTGCCGCTGAAGGACGGTTGAGAGGACGGAGACGACGGCCGGAACGGCGAGCGGTTCGTCGGCAACCGGCTGCTCTGCCATGGCGGGAGATCTCGCTCCCGCTAGCACTTTGCAGAGGTCGTGGCGATGGTTGGACAGATTGGAGACGTAGACGCGTCCAAAGATATATTTATATAAAGACTTTCAAGATGGGACCGAGTTTATTTATACTTTTAGAGAGATATGTGCTTTAACAAAATTTATCCAGAACATTGTGAAAGATTGTGAAGATTTCTACAGCATTAATTGAATATCTATATATTCATTGTAGCAAAAGGCGAAACGCTCGCCCCCAGCGTCCTCGCCAGTCCATCCCGAGATCAACACGGAGGAGGTAAATCACGGAGGCTAGTCTAGCCAGCCCGAACAGTGACTAGTGCATAAGGGGGGCAGGAACC